>OY776284.1:23824541-24122776 GCA_963675345.1 Trididemnum clinides | reverse complement strand
ACTTCTTTCCGATCAAATCATTTGGATGTGCAAACAACTTTACAAAAGTGCAAAAAGTTATGGAGATAGACTTAAGTGGGATGCACACTGCAAGCGGCTGCGGGCCGGCATGGGAAATCCCCATAATCCTGCGGCTTGCGGGTGCGGTTCCGCACGGCTGTTATGCACACATGTCAATTGCCTGTGGTCATCAAAGAAGACATAAAACATCATTTTGCTTATTTATGACCTATTTATAACCACCCCTTTCCTGCAAGGAATATGGAGGTATGATAACACAACCCTCCCAAATGAATTAAGAAAATTTGAAAAATTGAACCTCAGGAAAGTTGATCTTCCCCCAAAGGAGAGGCCTTCACAAGAGCAAATGTGGGACAATGACCGAAAATCAGAAATTTGTACTTAAAAAGGTCACGAATCAAAAGGGGCGAGAGTTTTTGTTGTCCTAGCTGTGGGAGGCGCTGCTAATAGTGGGTATTTTTGTAAACGTCTTTCATTTAGCAGAAAGAAATGATATCATTCCTACAGGACGGAAAAAAAATTAATGGAATCATCCAGTACCAGCGAAGATTGTCTCAATTCCTTTAGAAAATTTGTTGCTTGTACTCTGTGCAATCAACCACAAGAGATTTCTTCAATTTTAATGAAGGAAATAACGAACATAATGCTGAGTAACTTTACAATTGAAATCAATCGGCCCACCAATTTTTAATGACCACATTCTTTATTTTTCCTGTGTTCGTGTGTATTTTTGGAATCATGTTTTTTTTGCTTTGCATTTTCTGCTTTGTTTTTATCGCTTAAAATTAAGTGCTTCTTTCTTTGTGCAGTGGCGGAGGCAGAAGAGGGCTAGAGCACCTCTTCTTTTATAAATAGTAGAAAGCAGAGCCCCTGAAACTATCCCATCATTTGTAATGCCTGCTGCCATAGATATAAAAATAGGAGGCTTGGTAGCTGCTGTAACCCACGCTGTTTTTCTCATAGGATTCAAAAATAGGCTGTCATTTTGAAAAAGTTGATCTCCACATAAATTAGTCTCCACCCCCAATTTGGCTAAAAGCAGAGTAAAATTGACTTTCAAAAAGTTAATCTAAAAAAAATCTTCATTCATTTTGAGCTTTCAACCCATCTCATTGGGAACAAAACGTCACGCCTATGCTTACTCAAGAAGTTCGGCGTGTTTTGCGCACTTGCTTTGTTGTGCTGATGTCGCCTCCCTATTTTGTGTTCCCAGGTTTTTTATACAAATACTTCAACTTGTTTTTTATGATTTGTTATCTGTTTCTGTGTACTTTTGATTGTAAATGTATTCCTTATTCATTGACACTTTGTAAATTTCAGGTTATTTCAAATAGGCTACTAGCTGAAGATTGTATAGGCTTGAGATTATTTGCAATGTGATAGAAAACACCATTTTGTCTTTTGTAAGTTTTATGGTAAGCTATGGAAAGTCCCAGTTTTGCAGTGAAAATTGATAAAAAGGAAGAGGTCAAGATAGTTTCTATTTGATTTAAGTGTATCTCTTTTGGAGCAATTTTTAAAGCTTTTGTTCCGTAAACTTCGTTTCAGGTAGGTCTAATTTTAAAAATTATTTAAAGTTTTTATTATGTCAACAATTTTATTTGTATGTGATTCCCGATGTAAAGTTAGCAAGCTTTGTCAATTATAACAACAATTTTCTGGAATTTCGCTTAGCAAGCCAAACAATGAAGACATTTAACCTGTTAATGGGTATTGACATCATATGATGTCGGCACGTGTTACATTCTACTGGCGACTGACATCATATGATGTCAACGCGTGACTGTACCACAGCGGCGCCGACATCATATGACGACACACTAATTTAGCATTGTCCGTGACATTATATGATATCTAGTAGTAAAACATATGTTTGGCAGCCATCTAAAGCAGTTGCTAAGACAAAGTGCATTATTTAGTAAACTGGTGACACTGTGAATGGCGCCGCTCGAGTGAGCGAAGACCGTTAACAGGTTAAGATTTTAAGCTTGGCTGAATAAGATCAATCAATCTAAATCATAACGATTAGTCGCCGTGACATCAAATCTCAAAAGCAAGAAGATTCACTCAAAAAACGTTTTAAAGTTTTGAAATCTATGATAATCAATAAACAAATGCCAAATCCAAACGTATTTTTCTGCAAAATGATGTTTTATGTCTTCTTTGATGACCACAGGCAATTGACATGTGTGCATAACAGCCGTGCGGAACCGCACCCGCAAGCCGCAGGATTATGGGGATTTCCCATGCCGGCCCGCAGCCGCTTGCAGTGTGCATCCCACTTAAGTCTATCTCCATAACTTTTTGCACTTTTGTAAAGTTGTTTGCACATCCAAATGATTTGATCGGAAAGAAGTTTGACTTTACCTTTGCCAGATAAATGTTTTAAAGTACCTAAAGACTAATCTGCTTCCTCAATGTAGTGTGGGAATTTATTGCAAAGCTGTAAATAAATGCATTCTACTGTAGGCATGCCAGATCTCTTTACTAAATTTATATAATCAGCACAACTTTCTTTCTCACAAAATATAACTGCAGAATGAGTGGAAGTTTTTTTGGACATGTGTTCCATACACAATACCGCCTTTTATTGACTTTTTGACGAAATATATCCCTTCTGATTCATTAACACAAATACAACTTGGTGTGAATTCTGTGTTATGCATTTTCTTCAAATGACGATTTAAACTCTTTGGATGCATGGTGAGATTGCACAGTGAGCAATTTACCGAATAACCAGTAGGCTTTTTGTTTGTGCTTCACCACTAAAACTGTCTTCATCTTCATCACTAGGTAAGTTCAATTTCACTGCGGTCATATTTATATCATCAGGAGTTTTATTTTGTACTTGATTTTTTTTTTAAATTCGATGTTTATGGAGATGAGAAAAAAACGCTTTCTAGTAGCAATCATCTCTTCATATTTTGGACAGTGATAATGAATTCGCTTAGTATTGATGCAGAATGAGATAGTTTGCAAGGAAAGCACGTTTGATCTTCAAAAGTAACAGCACGACTAACATGAGAGTGCAAGATATGAGTTTCAGACGAGAAGATTTAATATATAAAAAATTAAAATATTTACAATAAAAGTGTTTTTTTCGGCAGCATTTGCATTTCGTTTCGAGGCACTGCTGAAACAGCGACTGAATATCACACTTCTTTAAACCATCCATCATTCCATGCGTAAAATTGATTCAACAATTCCTTACATAGGCTAGTATACACAGCATTGTCTCCAAAATATTATGTTTGGCTGATTGCAAAAATAAATTTTTTAATTACTTTGTAAATTTGATGTATGGGTAGGCTAATAGGAAGGCTGCAAATGACGTCACACATTTGGCGCGAAAAAAAGTGGCTGATTAAAAGCTGTAATTTATGCTGGAAAGGTAAAGAGCGAACACCAACTTTATAGGTTATTTTCAAAACTAACTAGAAATCAGATAAAATTTGGAATGAATCAGTGCTAGTTGATTACTCAGAAACAAAGAAATTTAATCAAAAGCGAGTTGATTGAGATCAGGCCTTTCAGTTGGCTAGTATAGCTTAGTATGGTGTGCCAATTGGCCAAAAACTTAGCCTTAAGAAAAGAATCATCATAACATCATTTATTCCTCTGCTAAAAATAACTCCATGCCGATTAGATACCCGTAGGCACATCAACAAAATCAGCCATTATTAGATCATTCCTACCGGTACCGTAAGTTCTTGATTATACTTGGTCTACTTGATACAGCAACCGAGGCATTAGCCCAAAAAATTGTTTAAAGAAAAGTGAAGTTCACAAAATTGCATCTAACAAATCAATGGAACCGATCGACAAGCATTATTGACCAAATATTTAAATGGACTGGTGATTATATCCATCAATTTCTAATCTAACACATGGCAAACGGTACAGAAGTCTACCTTCTCATCTAGGCTACAGAATAATTTAGGTTTATTACTTTTCAGTATGCTTATGCAACTCAATATGCCCTATAAGTTTTACATTACAATTAACTGAAACTCAGCATTCCCAAATAAGCTGACTGTTACAGACAAATCCTTTCATAAAATTTTTAATTAAAACTGCTTCTCGCCCTGATATAACTGCAGGGCCTCTTTCTATATCAATTACTTATAGCTGCTGGAGATCTACTGTTATAATTAGTCTTTTGCGCTGCAAACAATACTAAGAAAAAAGATCTAGGACAACCATCTCTTTGAAGTTTTCTTTGTCTATTTCCACGTGCTCGCGTGAGAATTTCGTAAATTTGCAACACTATAAAATCGCGGCACCCTAGTCATTTGGCATTTTTCTCAAAATCAAAATACGGATGAAGAGTAATCTCTGCTATAAAGTTGTATCGTTTCGGAAAGTCGCATACAGTCAGTAAGTGTATATATTATAAACTATTGTAATTTATCGTAGTATTAACAACGAGTGCTTCTCATAATTCTCTTATAATTATTATTATTTATCGTCGTATTGTTGATGTCGTCGCTATTCGCTATTTGATCTTTCTATTCTTCTATGTTTTGTGCCCAAATTAAGTGTGAGGTTTGGCCATTTTCTTACAATTGTTTATTCTAGAAAACCTGTGACAGTATCGACGCCATTCGTACATGATAGATCGGATTCATTCGTCTCTGAATTACATTTGATTCAATCATTAAGAGTGCCTTTGAAACCGCGATTGAGTTTGCACTGTGCGCTAAGACCTTCCCCCAAACCGTGTGACTGGGATAGCAGCAGTCACACTGACTATTCCTATATTAAACCCTACCAGAAGCTGATTGCAAATAAGCCTGGATGTTTAGCCCATAAAACTAGTCACAGGCTAACACCAGCTCCTATAATTCGTATTATAACGTAATAAAGGCACTGGCTTGGCTGGGAATTAAAGCATATATCGCATCAAGCTCACTGTAGTGAGCGTGCACCATATATAAGCTTAAAATTAACAGCATCAGTTGAAAGGACCAATGGAGGAGTGGTATTAACCACATGAAGCAATTCATGTGATCGTCGGTTCAATACCTGAGTCCACCTGACGAGTTCTAAGAGGAACGAAACCGGTCGTGGAAGTGGTATTTTATTCAACTGAATGCAGTTAGCCTATATGCCTTAACATCGATTAATTAAATTAATACCATTAAACTAGGTTACCTAGTAGCAATACCAAATAAACCTTAACACTTTTAGCTTACTTTAACTTCAGGTTTATTTCATAGCATCAGTAAAGCAACCTCGTATTTAACATTCAATTAACTGCCAATAGTCTGACCCTATATGCAACATGATGTTACCAAATGATCGAACTTTATATGTGACATGAGGTTACCAACAGTCGGTGCCTATATGTAACATGAGGTTACCAATGGTTGGACCCTATAAGTAACATAAGGTTACCAGCAGTCAGACCCTAGATGTAACCTGAAGTTACCAACAATCGGACCCTATATGGGACATGAGGTTGCCAACAGTCAGACCCTATATGTAACGTGAGGTTACCAGTGGTGGGACCCTATATGTAACATGAGGTTACCAATGGTCGGGACCGTATATGTAACATGAGGTTACCAATGGTCGGACCGTATATGTTACATGAGGTTACCAGTGGTCGGGACATTATATGTAACACAAGGTTACTAATGGTTGGACCCTATATGTAACAGGAGATTGCCAATGTTCGGGACCAATATGTAGCATGAGGTTGCCAATGGTGGGACCCTATATGTAACATGAAGTTACTAACGATTGGAACATATATATAACACGAGCTTACCAATGATGGGACCCTATATTAACATGAGCTTACCAACAGTCGGATCTATATGCAACATGAGGTTACAAATAGTCGGACCCTATATGTAACATGAGATTATTAATGGCCGGGACCCTATATGTAACATGAGGTTACTAATGGTTGGACCCTATATGTAACATGAGATTTTCAATGTCGAACCCTATATGCAACGTGAGGTTACCAACTTTCAGACCCTATATGTAACCTGAGGTTACCGATAGTCGGATCCTATATGGCAGTGGTTTTCAACCGGTGTTCCGCGCAAGATTGTCAGCCGTTCCGCAAGAATTCATTTGTTTTGCACAAATGACGTAAAAAGCGTTGTTCCAGACGCAAACCTGTCTGACTCGATATCCCGTGGTTTGGTATCCGCTTCCAGACATCGAGACATTCTCAAGCTATGCGTCATTATATAACTTTTTCTATTATGTACGCGTAGCGTTTCACACATGTTTCTTTTGATCATTTTTTCGAAAACAAGCAGTGTACTGGAAGGCCGAGCTCTGTTAGTTGCTACATTTGGAAACCGCGGTGATTTAGAGTACTTTTTTGCGTAAATCACTTAGAAGTAAGCGCTTGAGCTTCAGTTGGTAAATAAAATCGCCAAGCTACTCTTCCTGATTGCGTGAAGTGAGATCATCGTTTCATGGTGATACTCAGAACAGACAGTGCTCGCCAGACATCACGAGCAAAGAAATTAAGAAAACCCGGTTCCGAAACCCCTGCGTTCGAACCATAAAGAAAAAGTACTTCCTGCTCTCACTCGGAATTCAATCTATAAAAGTCGGTCAGAACAGTTTCTAAGTACATGCAGAAGAGTGGTCATTCTATCAGCAAATAAAGTCAAGGAATCAAAGCGTGTGGCAAGTCGAAGCATTACGTCAGCTCACAGCCGCGCCCGATATCTTTTCGACTACGGTATTGCGATCAGAAGATCACGAGGGAACGAGCACTTTTTCCAGTCCTTTAACTATTACGAAAGCAAGCATTTTCGTACCTTCAAAAGAACTTGACTTCGGTTACACGTTGGTCATAACTCTACTGGTACGTTTATTTATTTATTTATTTTTTTTTGGTCGGTGTAATCTGTACGATCTATCTTTAATTTTCCGTAATTGAAGGATTTCCAATCAGTTAACTTTGGAGTTGTTTTATGCCTTTTTTGTTAGTATAGCGTGTTGTATTAACAGATTATTATTATTATTTTTTAAAATTATGTCCGATACTGTAAACTCGCTGGGCGAAAGTGGCCGGTGCACGGATTTGTAGTTAGCCCATTCAAGTCCGCTTGACGCACGCGCGTTACGTGCGAGAAAGCGTGACTTGTACTCAGAAGTAGAAGTCTTCTTGGTACGACTCCGTGCGCCAAATCAGGATGGTAACAAAAATATTCATGAGACCTAACACAACATATCTGAAAACATTTTGCAGCTAGCGCAGCACGTACAAACTAATATATCAGGTGAAGAATCTAAAATCATGTCAGAGGGACTGCATATGATGAGTGACACCCTCACTCGCACATACAACCAATGGCTTGCTTCTCAAGACATGACATCACACAACTTACCTGAAATTTTACCTCATGACTCTGTGAGTAGTGTCGGGTCAGGGACTACTAGCAGTAGCTTAACGCATTCACAATTGGTTCGCAAGCAAATAGAACTTGAACTAAAACGTAAAGAACTCGAACTTGAGAAGCGCGAGGCAGTGCTTACAGCGGAGGAGAAGCGGTTGGCTCTCTCCAACCCTTGCTCAGGCGTAGGCATGCAGTTACCTCAAAATAAAAGAACGGCTCCTCCGCAGCTAAATACCTCGATCACACAAAATGTTTTGAACCCACAAACAGAGATATTTAGCCCAAGTATGATGCCATGTCAAATGGACACCCAAAGAGTTAATGACAATTATTCGCAATACATGCCCAAAAATCCGTTCAATTCATCTCAAACCATGAGTAAACAACACTATGTACCATACCCCGGAAACTATGCCACACAATCACATTTACATCCCTCAGGGTTCTCGGTTCCGTCTCCTCATTTCACCCCTTTTGTCAACAACTTGATGACCGAGACTCAGGGTTATCACCTCTTGCTAGAGGAAGCACGCGAAATTCGTTACACTGGTCGAGGGATTTCATTCATCTTTTTCTACAATCAAATTACCGAATTATTAAAGCGCTGCCACGATCCTAATCGCAAGATGGAGTTGCTCCGTGCGTCCTGCCAGGAACAAGCTCAGGAGGCTGTGTCATCGCTAGTACCACGCGTCCCAGGATGGGGTGTCGATGACCAAATTGAACGGGCCCTAGAAGGCTTAAGATTGAGACATGGCTGCTGCAGCTTCCTTTCCGAGCCAGTAGTAAAGCATGCTCGAAGTGGGCCGAAGTTCAGTAAAATGGATGTTCCTGCTCTTGAGCAATTAATTTCAGAATTGAATGACTGCGAACTCTATGCAAGAGCCCATAAGCAGGTCAGCTCTCTTAACAGTTCTTTCATCCTTGATGTAGCAGATAGATTGCCGTTCTACATTAAAAATCGTTATGCTGACTTTCTTTTAGATCACTGTGGCAATCCAGATGATCCATCCTTTGAAACTTTCAAGATCTTTTTGAACCGAGAACTTCATAGGAGTAACACTACATTTACACAACGCTTGTTAGATTCACACGAAAAGGGTGAAAAAACAAAACCACTTCAAAAGATTCGGATTCGACAAGCAAATGTAGAGGTCAAACGCAGCTCACCCTCGCCTGTCGTGCAAGGCGGCACGATTGCAGAATCGAGAATCATAAGGGCTATGCCAAACACACCCCAGAGACAAGCTCCTGTTTGCTTTATTTGCTCTTCCCAGGATAGGGAATACAGGCATTTGTTAAAGGACTGTAACAAATACAAAGGCATGGCACCTCAGCAGCGGCAAGCGGCAAGCCAGTATAATACAAGAGGGTCACTGTATTAATTGCCTGCAACAGCACGATGTAATACACTGCACACAACCATGCAAATGCAGGCACTGCGGAAAACAGTATTCACAAAAGCACACTACATCTTTGCACACTCTATACATTCCTCAGGTAAATTCACCTAGGGTTAGTCATGGGGCCGCAAATAATAACAGCTTACAATCTCACAGACAACTAGATGGCACCATTCCATCCACGTCATGGGGATCCAAACAGATTTTGAATCACAATGTCACCAGTAATGCTTCAGTAAATAAAGTGCACACCAAAAGGAAGGGTGTATTAACGCGAATTTCTGCAATACAGGTGATAAACGCACGCACTGGGGTCAGCTCAAAAGTGTATGCTCAACATGATTCGGGTTCCGAGATTACTCTTGTGTCCACAAATCTTGTTGACGAACTGGGTTTGGTATCGGAGGAAAGCTCAAAAATCGCTCTCCATACGGTGTCAGGGAGCACAGTATCAGATTTCAAATATACGTCATTTGTTGTTGAGGCGTTGCACACTAGAGAGCGTTTCCAAATTCAGAAGGCCCTAGTCATGCCCACTTGGTCAAAAGAGACTTATATTCTTCCTCAAAACTACGATCTGTCATCTTACCAGCACTTTGAGGATGTTAATATAGAAACATTGCCAAATAGAAAGCACATAGACATTTTGTTGGGATTGGACAATTCAAATTTGATGATGGTCCTAGAAGAGCGCATGGGAGCACAAAATCAACCTCATGCGATTCATACACCTATAGGTTGGGTTGCTTCAGGTGGTCACACTATCGAAGAAAATCTAACATATCGCTCCATGAAAATAGAAATTAATCCGGTTCTTGACAATAAGATGCAAAAAATAGTGGAGCTGCAAGAGACCATTCGCGATCTTACCTTTCAAGACAAAGAAATTCAATTGTCAGTCAGTGACAAAAAAGCCCAAAAGGTGGTTGAAAGTGGTACGCGAGTCATAGAGGGACGTTATGAAATGCCAGTACCATTTAAAGATAAGCTAAGAAAACTTTCCAACAATTATCTTCTTGCCTTTAAACGTCTAAAAGGACTGCGCCAAAAAATGTTAAAAAGTCCCGAACATGAGCAGGCACTTCAAGCTACTATGAAAATGCTCAAGCAAAATCACTACATAACTCATGAAGTCACTGACAGACAAGTCAATTACTTGCCTTATTTTCTGACGCACCAAACAAAGCCCAGAGTGGTTTATGATGGTTCCGCTAAGTGTGATGGACTTTCCATCAACGATTGCATATACTCTGGCCCAGATCTTCTCAACCCCTTAGCTCATGTCCTTGCCAAGTTCCGTCTCGGAAAATACGCTTTAATGTCTGATCTGAGCAAATGCTTCTTCCAGATTAGGTTGCCCGAAGCTCAGCAAGACCTTTTCCGAATTTTGTGGTACAAGGATGACGATGTTAAATTGGGTGAAGTGGAAGCATACAAGTTTACGAGACATGCTTGGGGAGTGATTAGTTCACCATATATCGCATGTGCTGCTATTCGCAAAGCGGCAGATGAGAACCCTACAAATGCTAGTAATCTCACTACGGAAACCATACGTAGGTGCATGTACATGGATGACTTATTATTCAGTTCTCACTCGATCGAGGAGGCTCAACTTATTGCTGATGAATCAATAAAACTATTTGACAGCAGAGGGTTCAAATTAGTCAAGTGGTCCGCTTGTAGAACTGCTAAGCCCGTCATTGCCAAAATGAATGAGGATCTACTAGCGCCTGCTGTCCAAACTCTGGATTTAAAAACCGAACAAGAGCCACTACCTGACTTTAAGGCTGTTGGGTGCATCTGGAACACAGAGGAGGATACCCTTAAGGTTCAGTTCTCAACTTCACAACCCTTAAACTATACCCGACGTTCACTGCTAAGCCAGCTATCTAGTCAGTATGATCCATTGGGATACTGTGCTCCACTGTTTCTGAAAGGCCGTTTGATTTTACAGCAGCTGGCATTAACAGGACATTCATGGGATGAACCCATCAAGCACAACTATGTGAAAGCTTGGAACCGGTGGTTAATGACTTTGGATACGTGGAGGAATCTTTCTCTCCCACGATGGTATTTTGCTAATTCATCTCTCACCGAAAGTCAATGCTTAAACGCAGAATGGCAGCTACACGCATTTTCAGATGCATCCAATGAGGCTTACGGCTGTGTTGTCTATATTAGAAGAAGAATAGGCAATGTAGTTGACATGTCCTTTGTGTTTGGAAAGAGTAGAGTCGTATTAAAGCATCAACAAAATTGGCCTATCGCGAAAAAAGAGTTAGTGGCAGCGGTCATTGCTGTGGACCTTATGCAGAGTGCATTCAAAGCACTACTGTTGCCTGAGTGCACAAAGTCTTTCTGGTGCGACTCCAAGGTAGTCATGCAGTGGATCTCAAACCCAGACCTACGTCTGGATAAGTTCACATGGAGGCGTACAAATTACATTCTACTGCACTCTCGTCCGGAAGAGTGGCAGTTCTGCCCCACTCTAGATAACCCTGCTGATGTCGCTACCCGTCCTTTAGCTCGGACAGTTTCTGACCGCCTTCAGCTCTGGTTGCAAGGCCCAGAATTTCTTACCCAGCCAGAAGACTACTCGCCAAGAACTCCTAAAGATGTTCAGATTTATTTGACGCCTACATTGAAAATCCAACCATCGAGGACATTACTAGACCTAATACAAACGGCACCTGATTGGTAAACACTAAAAAAACGTGCTGCTTATCTGACAGCTTTTTCTGAATATATTCGACAGAAGGTAAAAAAGGAGCCATTTCAAGTGCCAAAGCTTAATTCCGCATATCTAAACGCAGCCATGCAAAGAATAGTTCGGTATGTACAGCGTGAATGCTTTGGGAAAATAATGCAAGCTCTTTCTGACTCTTCACCAGATGCTCTGGAAGATGTGATAAATAAGCTTGCCACCCATGCCGTGAATGATACAGTGCGAAAGCATCTTGCAGACTTACGTTCCATACGCTGTCTCCGACCTTACATACATCCAGACGAGATACTTCGGATTGAAGGCAGACTCAGCCAATCTGAGCTTCCTACTGATGAAAAATTTCCCATAATCTTGCCTTCACGACATCCCTTTACTCGCTTATTAGTGTTACGATGTCATCAGGAATGCGCTCACGGAGGCATCCAATACACGTTAATGCTGACTCGAAGACAGTTTTGGATCATTCGGGGGCTTTCTTCGGTAAGACATTACACAGGAAGATGCAACCAATGCAACATTAAAAGAGCTCATCCTTTACGACAATTATTGGCAGATTTGCCGACCTTTAGAATGGCTGTTTACAAAAAACCATTTGCCAACACAGGCTGCGACTATTTTGGACCATTCGTGTTCAAAGAGGGCCGAAGTGTTAAAAAGGCTTGGGGTCTACTCTTTACTTGTATGACTACCAGAGCAATTCATGTGGAGTTGGTTACGTCAATGGACCTCAGCAGCTTTATTTTAGCCTTTTCCCGTTTTGTGGATCTTAGAGGACCGGTTGCCAGTATGTACTCCGATAACGGTACAACCTTCAAGGCAGCAGCAAATGTCTTACCACAGCTTCTCCATTCTGCAGAGCTTCAGTCGTTTTTTAGAAAAAAGGGATTTTCTTGGGAATTCATCCCCCCGTACAGCCCTTCACAAGGGGGTGCTTGGGAATCACTGATTAAAATCTTTAAGCGCACACTCACAAACACAGTCGATCTAACACAACGCAAACCCACACTTGTAGAGCTACAGACATACATTTCAAATGTCACCAGAATCGTCAACGATCGCCCATTGACATCACAATCAGACGACCCACTTGATTATAATGCTATCACTCCCTCTTCTCTGCTTACATCCTCACTCGACCCTGTCTTACCTATTGGACACCCACACACAACAGACCACCTGCGCCGTGACTACAGGTACAATGCTGCTTTAGCTCAACAGTTTTGGAAACGGTGGATAAAATTTTACCTTCCCCAATTGCAACGGCGAAAGAAATGGTTCAAACACACAACCAATCTTCAGGTTGGGCAAATGGTTCTAGTTGGGGGACCAGATGATATTACCAAGCGGGGTCATTATCGTTTAGGAAGGGTGGCTCGTGTTTTACCCCAGATTCGTAGAGGCAGGGCAATTGTGCGACGAGCCATTATCACGGTGATCGCTTTAAACGAGAAAACAGGCGTGCATCAGGCCACTGAAGTTGAGCGAGATTTGTCTAAGCTTGCCCCGCTAGAATTTTATGAGTAATAATGTCCTATTCAGGCATTATATATCCTCGTGTGTATTAAACCAGTGCGTAACTATCGCCAACTGTCAAGCTCTTTGTGCATTGTATATATTTCATTGATGGTTGCATATAGTGTGTGTACGTTTGTAAATAGTGCTTTGCGTTCGATGAATCGTGGTGCTAATCATCTCTCTCACCAAACACGTGGCGTCTTCCACTACCTTTTTTTCATAAACATTATGAGCCGTATTGGTCAAGCACTCATAATGGGGGCCGCAATATGTTCCAGACGCAAACCTGTCTGACTCGATATCCCGTGGTTTGGTATCCGCTTCCAGACATCGAGACATTCTCAAGCTATGCGTCATTATATAACTTTTTCTATTATGTACGCGTAGCGTTTCACACATGTTTCTTTTGATCATTTTTTCGAAAACAAGCAGTGTACTGGAAGGCCGAGCTCTGTTAGTTGCTACATTTGGAAACCGCGGTGATTTAGAGTACTTTTTTGCGTAAATCACTTAGAAGTAAGCGCTTGAGCTTCAGTTGGTAAATAAAATCGCCAAGCTACTCTTCCTGATTGCGTGAAGTGAGATCATCGTTTCATGGTGATACTCAGAACAGACAGTGCTCGCCAGACATCACGAGCAAAGAAATTAAGAAAACCCGGTTCCGAAACCCCTGCGTTCGAACCAAGCGTAATTAACTTTCATGTGAGTACTATTACCACTGTGGTGACGTTTTGTTGCGCCATAATACGGTAATTCAGTCAGCATGTTTGCTGTTTTAAATGCAATCACTGTTTGTTAGCCTTAGCAAGTAAGCTAGTACAGTTTCACCTCGTTAACACGGACCTTGTTAAGCCGGATATCGGTTAACTCGGACCATGACCGAGAAAAAAATGGAAAAACATTCCAAGATTGAGAAAAAAATGTTTGAAAATTTTTAAAATGTTTGGCCTAAAATCGGCCGTTTTCTTCAATGCGGATCGTAGCAGCAGTTTTTAGAAAATAACCTTGGTAATAGCCGATAATAACATTCGATATCGGTACAGGTTTGTTTGCTAGGCTAGGCTAGTCCAACGTAGCCTTCATCAGGTGATTTACTTGAATAAACAAAAATATGTAAATAAATAAATCTGCTTTTTTGCATGTTATGAAGGTAAATGTAGTAAAACAATAGCCTATATATTAATGGCATTTTTAACTAAACTTCGTTACCCTAGGCATGTTTATAAGCTATGGCCTATAGGCCGTCGGTTAAGTCGGACAATCGGCTAACACGGACACCCTTCCCCCTAGCTGTCCGAGTTAACAAGGTGAAACTGTAGTTAGTTTTGTTGGAATATTCATGTAGGTATATTTTACAACAAAATCGTTATATTTTCAGCTTGGTATTAAAACAAAATAAAAACATTGTGCAGTGCAGATGGATAAGTACTTAAAAAGAAAGAGTGTAAACGAAAATGAAAAGATTATTCATGAAAAGAAATCAAAAACAGCTATGAGACAATATAGTGATAGTTATATTTCGTTTGGATTTACTTTTACCGGTGATCCGACTGCCCCAGTCCCATTATGCTTGGTATGTAGAAAAGGACTATCTAACAGCGCCATGGTTCCAGCCAAGCTGAAACGACACCTCGATACCAATCACCCAACTTTTAAAAACAAGAACACGATTTATTTTCGTCGCCTTTTGGAAAGTAACAAAAAGGAAGTAAATTTCATGAGACGAGCAACAACAATATCTGAGAAAGCTCTTAAAGTGAGTTATCGTGTCGCTGAGCTCATAGCTAAAGAAAAACAGCCACATACATTAGTAGAGAAAGTTATTCTATGGGCTTGCAAGATTATTATTGACGAGATGATTGGTTTTAATGTAGTTAAAGACATAGCTAAGCTTCCTTTATCAGAGAGCACAATAGCTAGAAGAATTGAATATATGTCAGTAGATATTGAAAATAATATTCTGGAAAAGGTCCGCATCAGTGTAAGATTTGCATTACAAGTTGATGAATCCACAGACATCAGTGGACATGCTCAGCTCTTAGCGAATGTGCGCTTTATTGATGGCGATGCGATCAGAGAAAATTTTTTTATTTTGCAAGAGGTTGCCTGTTGACACAACAGGAGAAGAAATTTTTCGTGTTACCTCCGATTGTTTTGAAAAAAAAGGACTTGAATGGAAGAATTGTATAAGTATCTGCACAGATGGAGCAGCTACCATGGTTGGACGTTACAAAGGCTTCGTTAGCAGAATTAGAGAGAAACAACGAGATATTATAGTCACGCACTGTTTTTTGCACCGTGAGACGCTGGTTGTAAAGACTTTGCCAGCAGATCTAGCTTCGACACTCAATACTGTGGTAAGTATTGTCAATTTTGACAAGACAAAACCTCTAAAAAGTCGCATGTTTGCAATTTTATGTGAAGAAATGGGGGCAGATCACACAAATTTGTTGCTTTATACCGAAATCCGTTGGTTATCACGAGGTAAAGTCCTAGCTCGTGTTTATGCCTTGAGAAATGAACTTATTATATTTTTGACCAACGAACAACCTGATGAGGCAAAGCTGGTGGCAAATGATGAGTGGTGGGCAAGAGTGGCATATATGGCTGACATATTTCAACATTTAAATAAACTTAACACTCGAATGCAAGGTCACAACGAAAATCTTTTGACAAGCACCGACAAAATTAGTGGATTTCGCTCAAAAGTGAAACTTTGGCAGCAACATGTGAAAAACAAAAATCTTGAAATGTTCCCTCTTAGCCAGAAATGTGAAGGAAAGGTGAACATTGCTTCTCTAAGCGAGACGATACAAAAGCATTTAAATATTCTTAAGGAGAAATTATTCTTTTATTTCCCTTCTGCATCCCTCGATTGTTATGATTGGGTCAGAGAACCTTACAGCTCAGAAGCAGAAGTTGACACTACTCTGACTTTGCAGGAGCAAGAAGAATTGATTGAACTAAGACAAGACCATGGATTAAGATTACAATTTTCCGATCTTCCTTTGGAAAGTTTTTGGTTGAAGACTTCCAACGAGTTTTCTAATCTGGCATGTAGAGCCATTTCGATCTTGCTCCCATTTTCCACAACCTATCTTTGTGAGACGAGTTTTTCAGCCACGACAGCCATAAAAAGTTAAAAAACGAATAAGGTTGAGAGCTGTTGAGGAAGAGCTATGGGTTTGTCTTTCGTCAGTTCCTGCCCGAATTCCAAGTTTATGCTCCTCAAAGCAGGCCCAAACCTCACACTGAAATAACTGAAAATTAGTAAATAACTTAAAATGTGTTTAATTTTTTCTTGGTGTTCTGCAAGATTTTTTGAATACAAAAAGTGTACCGTAGTTGGAAAAAGGTTGAAAAACACTGCTATATGGGACATGAGGTTACCAACAGTCAGACCCTATATGTAACCTGAGGTTACCGATGGTGGGATCCTATATGTAACATGAAATTACCATTGGTCGGAACCCTATATGCAACATGAGGTTACCAATAATCGGACCTTATAAATGTAGGAATTTCTCAGTAAATGCACAAATCGAAAGCTAATTTAATATATAGGCTATTTACACAATTCTTAACAAATAACCTTATTCAAACAGAATAGTTAGCGAGAAAAAATACTTTATCTAGCTACAGTTTTGTAGGCTCAAACCTTACTTGTCTTCACAACTAATCGTTCTCAAAGCACATGTGAAATTGTGGACGGTGGAGCATGACGTACCTAAAGGATATAGTATAACGTGTAGTGTTTGGGTACCAAATCACTACAAATTACCCCCACCAAAAGAAAAAAAAGCGCGTTAGCAGTTGGAAAAACAAACACTGAATTGCGACTTGCTTCGCAATAAGCACACGCACATTATACAGAAAGAACTTTATAGGCTACTGTAAAAACTAACGGTAGCAAGACATTCAATCATTATATCGCGACTGACGATGACATGTCGGTCTGAGATTAAATCGGCTATTTTGCTGCAGGTTCACGCTAAAGTCACTCGCATTCGAATTTACACAATCAAGTAGCGGAGATAAAATACAAGCCGGTTTAACATTATTAATGGGAACCGATTGAAGTTTATCTCGGCGAATCACAGAAAAAGTTCTCGAACGTACTTCAAAGGGACCATCATAAGTTGGTATGAGATTAGACTTAATGAGATCGTTTTTAATAAAAACATGTGTGCAAGTTTGAAGTGAACGTGGCAAATAAATCTCAGGGTTTTGAGCAACCCTGATTTCAGAAGTTCGGCATTCACGTGCAAACTGTCGCATTTTTGCAACCAAGTCATCACAAAAAACATGTTCCGAAGGTGTTATGTCGGCGCATAAATCGCCTGGTAAACGCAAGCTTTGTCCATACACCAGTTCAGCACTACAACATTTCAAATCTTCTTTATGCATGGAATTTAAGGAAAGGATAATAAATGGGAGATGGTATGTCCAATGATTTTCATCTAGTTTAGCATTAAGAGCAGTTTTAATACTGCGAATCATACGTTCAGCTAGGCCATTAGACTGCGGGTAACGAACACTGCTAATGCAATGATTAGCGCCTATAAACTGACAATAATCACAAAATATAGCAGATGTAAATTGACAACCAGAATCAGTGTGAATTACTGAACATGCACCAAAGGTTTGAAGGTGCTTATTGAATGCACAGATAACAGAATTAGTAGTTTGGTCAGGCATAGGGTATGCTTCTACCCAACGAATAAAACAATCAGCACATACAAGCAAATGGGTATAAGTTTGTGAAGGAGGAAAAGGTCCACATATATTCACATGTATGGTGTGGAAACGTTTATTAGGCACAGGAATCGGTGATAACGGAGAAACGATATTGCGAGTTATTTTCGAGCGTTGACATCCGACACAAGTTTTCACATAATCACGAATTTTCTTTTTCATTGACCGAAAAACATAGCGACTTTGAATAAGCCGATGCGTAGCTCTTATGCAAACATGGGCCATTTTATGATAATGTCTGATTAATTGTGATTGCAGGGATGGAGGAACAAGCAGTCTATTTGTTCCTGTGCCACAATCAATCAATACTGTCTTGTTTGAATTGGGAAGAGAAAGATATTTCAGTTGAATATTTGAGCTTGAAGGAATGACTTGGTGAACTTGATACTGCTGCTGTGCTTTAACAAGTCCTTAAAGCGTAAAGGGAGGTTTCTCTACCCAAAAGAGATTTTAAATAATAAGTCATGATAAGCAATTGGCTATAACATTGAGATGGCCTGGCAAGTGTCAAATTTCACAATCAAATTGAGACAAATAGCTGAGTTGCCGCACTTGACGCAGTGTGGCTTTCAGATGGTTTGCAAAAGCTGTTTACCAAGCTTTTATTATCTGTGAAAATAATAAAATGTTTGTCTAATAATATATGCTCAAAGTATTTGACGCTGTTGTAGACACTAAGCAGTTCGAGGTCATAGGTAGAATATCTTCGTTGAGCATCTTGCAGACTTCTGGAAAAGTATTCCAGGACTTCAGTTTTCTTATCATAAACCTGCTCCAAACAAGCACCAAGTGAAACATTACTCGTATCACATTTAAGTTGCAATATTGCACCCTCTTTAGAGGTGAGCCAGATATGTTATATTAACAAGTTTACGTTTGATTGCAATAAAGGCTTCATCAGCCTTGTCAGTCCATTGGAGTCGATTATTATTTTTTACATGACCCTTTAAAAGGGAGTTTAGTGGATCCAAAATAAATGCTGCATTTTTAATAAATCTGCCTTGATAAGCAATCAACCCTAAAAAACGTCTGAGTTCTTTGATAGTAGTAGGTCGCGGAAAGTTTTGTCCGGTAAGGGCAGTATGCCATCAGCCGAAAGTCTGTAACCAAGTTCATCAATTTTATCTACACCTAAAATACACTTTTTAATATTCAGGGTCAATCCATAAGCATTAATTCTGTTAGCAATGTCATGCAAATGACGTTTGTGTGCATTCAAAGTTTGGAAAAAATAAAAATGTCATCTACAAATGCAAAACAATAGCTATCAGTACCTATTAAAACATTGTTAATGAAGTGCTGAAAGGAGCTTGAAGCGTAAGTCAGGCCAAAAGGCATTTTGTTGAATTCAAAATTACCTCTGTGCGTACAGAAGGCTGTATATCTGCAGTCAGTAGCTCTGACATCAAGCTGCCAAAAGGCTGATTTTAAATAAAGCCACGAAAATACAGTGCTACCATTTACATAAGCAGTAAAGTCTTGTAAACGAGGCAATGGATAATTCATTTTTGCAGTTTTTTTGTTAATTGCCCGATAGTCAATAACTAATCTATAAAAGTCATCTTTCTTTTTAACAAGATGTACAGGACTAGCCCAAAGGCTAGTGGATGATCGGATAATATTTAGTCGAAGCAGTTCATCTATCTGCGAATTGAGTTCTTTTGTTTTTTCCGGATTGAGCCTCCTGGGTCTAAATGCAATAGACGAACCAGACACGTCAAGTTGATGTTCAAATGGATGTATTTTGGCATTGCTACGTATTTTACCAGAAATTAGATCCGGAAACAAAGCAAGAATATTATCAAGTGAATAGCTGTCATAATCAATCTCTTGTAAGTCAGGTATGTACTTTTCAGTTAAAACAATATCAGCAATGTTCACTTTCAACTGATTCTTATCTATAGTAATTTGATACTTCTTTAAAAAGTCAAGTCCAAGAATAGGGTTGTAAATGTTAGCTAGAATAAATGCATGTACAAATTGTTTATCTGGAAAATCATCAAAACGCAAGGTTAAATCAATACTGCCTGCTTGCTGTGAAGGATGGCTGTCTGCTGAAAGGAGTTCACACGAAATGTTGTTGTTTTGAAAGGATGGAAACAAATGAATAGGAACAATCAATTTTGGACTTGCCGTGTCAATGTAAATAGAATTTTGTTATTACATCTAGATAGAGAAGATGACGATGTTGATTTGTTTTTGCATCGCTGGCTGCAAAAGCGCGAAAGCTTTCGGCGACGCAACGTAGTAAACTAGAAATGAAGTTTCTTAATGATCTTAACAATGAATTGTATGGTGAGGACTCATGGAAAGCGGAATAGAACTAAAAACGACTATAGTCCTATTTAGTTCTATTCCACTTTTCATGAGTTATGCTTGCTTTGCTGTTCCATTAACTAACGCATGCAATATCTTAATTATATTTCAATAAAAATGACGCTGTTTGATACAAATTGATAGTGATAGTTTAACATAACGTGACAGCTTCGAGGAAGTGTGGCTAATTTGCTATCAAAAATAATCTGCTTAAACCAAATTGCTGCTAAAATAATGTCTTTTAATTGGCGAAGCTATGTGTACTTGTTTTGCCATGGTATTGCTCCACCTTCACTCACAAAGTAATCCGCAAGTATTTCCTTGGTCTCGATCCCCTTTGAAGCGCTCCGACGTCCCGTTCATTGCAAAGATGGCATGCCAATTAGTGAAACTCGTTGATCCCTCCACTGCCCTCGGTATAAATTTCCCTCATTATCTTCATGATTGATTGCGTTGGCGTCCATATAACAACTGGAATCTTTGTGCCTCAAATAGTTGTGGAGAGCAGTACACGCCAAAACAACTGCGTCAGCCACATGTGATTGAACTAACAAGGGCTTGCGGAAAACTCAAAAGCTAGAGGCCATTACACCGAAGGCATTTTCGACCATTCGCCTTGCCCTGGACAGGCGATAATTACACACTCTCTGACGGTTTAAAAGATTTCTGCCAGGGTACGGTTGTTTGTTTGTGGTTACCCCTCCTCTTCCTCAGGATAGAGGTACGGCATGCCGTCAACCTAATTAAAATTAGGTTAGGGGGAAGATGGCAGCCCATTTCGAATCAGTCTTGAGTGACTGGTAGCCCCACCACCAACAAGGTGGACTGCCACTGGTGGGTACCCAAGAGTCGTCTTTTTTACAACATGCTGGGTTAGCAACTTTACAATTGTAATTCGGTGAAGTACGATTGGACCACCTGTCTGCCACATAAAGGTGGAGGCGTCCCGTTAAGTGCCTTGCCCAAGAACACAACAAGCAAGCTTGCCAGCTTGTTCTCCACACTATCCCTTTTTGTGCTGAGCGCCAAGCAGGGAAGCTGTAAATACTAGTTTTTAAAGTCTTTTGGTATGACTCGACTTAGGGAATAAACCCCAGGCCTACCGACTTCGATGCGGACGCTCTAGCCACTACACCATCGCACCGGTACGGTCGCATGAGGTTATTGTGCAGAGGGAAGGCTTCGTCGGCGACGAATACAAATGGCGAGGTTGTAGTAGTTCCAGGTAGATAAGCTGGCGAGGGCAAATTAAGTGAACCATTCTTCAATTGCTTACCAAACGTTGAATTGGAAAAAACGTGTCCATCAGAATGTTTGCCCTGTAACCTCCCACGTCAACCACGACAAAGTTATATCGCGCGTTTA
This sequence comes from Trididemnum clinides, assembly GCA_963675345.1. Taxonomy (NCBI): domain Eukaryota; kingdom Metazoa; phylum Chordata; class Ascidiacea; order Aplousobranchia; family Didemnidae; genus Trididemnum; species Trididemnum clinides. The sequence goes on along the minus strand of OY776284.1, from coordinate 24,101,303 downwards.
CTACAGCCAAAAGTACAACACTGTATGTTTTTTTGTAATTAAAATACATAGAGCCCGAATGCGATGGCGCTTAAATTAAAATGTGTTTCCCATCAATACTGCCTACACAATTTGGAAATTGCCAATGACTTTCGTATTCAGCTGCAACTTGTTTCCAAAACTCAGCTGTTGGTGTCGGCATCATTTTAGGCTGCAAAATTTGCCATATGGCTGAACAAGTTTCATCCACGATTTTGGATACAGTACTTTTGTGTATTCGATAAGAAAAACCAATGCTTGTGAAAGAGTCGCAGGTGGCTAAAAATCTAAAACTATAACTTGTACATAAGTCAGAAGTCAATATGCATAGGCAGCAAGAACCATATAATGGTAACATCGAGTAGGCCAACTTCATGGTAAGGTCATAACTGTGTTGCTTAGGCAATTAACTACAATGCTTTTAAAAAGACTTGCTTGTCAAATTCTTTCGTTTGGACATGGAGTTGAAGCAGTTGATTAGAAAGATGACCAAGAGATTGTGAGATTATTTTAATTTATTTAGCACTCCTAAAGCTGCTGCCCTTGTGACCAACGTAAAACACTTAGATACATGTATTTTGGATGACGAGGTTGATAAGAAGCTTTAATCATAAAAATAACCGTTTGGATGCAATGGCTCTTAACAATAACCATGAAATATGATACCACTTGTATGCTCTTAACTAAACGCTCCTGACCATAAGCGTAACAATTTAGTTTCTACAGGGTGGGGGAAGTTTTGGCCAAAAGCGATTTTCTCAAAACCAAAAAAAAATTTTTTCGGATCACCATTTTAAATGTGAGTATTTGCCATTTTTAAAATTCTGTGCGACTTTAGCCCCGTGCTGTTACTCTGATGCTCTTGACCTCATTAAAAGAAAAATGACTATCGAGTATAGCCAATAATTATACCTCAAAGTTACGGCTACTCTTTCAGGGACAGATATGACGTCTGTTCGTGTCGGTTGCTTTGTTAATTTTGGAGTAAGTTTTTTACCAGTTCATCAAAAGCATCTGGAGTCACTCTAAAATAGGCAAAAAACCATGGCTTTCTTTTTACTTGCAAATCCATAATCAGGCGGTGAAATTTTCCTAAACATAAGAACACGCTGTGAAATCGTTTATAATAAGCGGATCGGGAAGCACCTAATGTCACTCACGAAGTCGCAGTTGCTTGGTAACTGCAATTGTTCCACATGTCCCTGGGTTAGTAAAGGATGAAAACCCTTTTTTTGTGACAGAAATCACAAGTTGCCCCCTCCAAATCTTGTTCTAAGCTATGCCTTTGCACAAAAGCGTGGAAAGACAATAAGAACGGTTTATAACTTTCATTCTTGAAGCCACCATAAAGAACCACTTGCTGCTGGTCTAAACACTGTTCACAAATCATATTAGGCGTCATGTAAGTAATGTCTCAAGCAAACTCAAATTATTCGGATTTACCACAAAAATCTATTTAAACGATATAAAACTTAATTCTGTTAAATATATGGTAGCAAGTTTGTCATATAACGACATCTTTTATCTCCTTTTCCTCCATATGACGCCAATATGACGGTTTGGTTTCCCCTCTTTTCTGGAGGCGTCATATGATATTCAAACAGTCCCTTTCACAGGCTGAAAATACAGATTAGGCCAAAGCTGTTCGAGCCAAGTTATCCTCAAAGTTTTGTGATTTTCAAAAGAAATGAGTAAAACAATCTAATCATGTACTACTTTGAATTACTTTAGAGTTCAAACTTAATTAAATTATTGACCGCCTACCTTGTTCTTTACGGCACTTCAAAACGGGATGCACCCATATACGTCTTTTGTGCTGCCGCTTACCTACCAGGGAAAACAACAACAACAACTTCAGTTTGTAACGATGTTGCCTCACTCTTTTTTCCTATTTCTTCTTCTTGATAGCACTCCACCGTGTGCATATTTTTTTAACATAGTCATTCACTCAGTAGGCTAGACCTAGTCTAGGTAAATGTCAACTGTAGAAGAGAACTTTTAAAATGATGAACCAACAACATATTAAACGCGTATTTTATACTTGGACAAACTAATTAAACCTACACCCAAGGCCAACAATGCAATCATTTCACTGCTATTGTACAATCTGTACAAGATAAATGCTGTTCCTCATAAAAACACGATTATGTAATGCTTCTGTTGCTGACTGACGCTCAACGATGCGTGGTCACAAAACACGTGTAAACAGCGACGCTTATATCGCGCCGTTCCACTCCACTCAACTCAACTTCAACAATTTTCGTGTAAACCCGGCTATAATGCTGATAAAACGCTACATGTGGCGTCTAGAAATCCAAGTAGTCTTTCTCCATCTAATGCGCCGTCAAATCATTTCTAAAACAAACATCCAAAACGAGTAAACACTTGCCTGCACCAATCAACAGCCGCCCCAACGTGGTGGTGCGGTCCCCGACCCCGTTATGGGTTGGGCCGAAATGGCTATTGGCCTTCCCAAGGGTCCAGTTACCCCGGGCACTCCCCTTCATTTTTTCGCTATGCTGCCCCCTGAACAACCGCAGAAGGGCAGCACACAGCTTTTTCAAAATCGGTCGCCTGTTTTCACTTTTTCTTTTCTCCTGCCGTTCTCTTGCTCTTCTTCGTCTCCTCATTCTTCTCCTTCTCTTGATGAGCGGTAACGTTCATATCAACCCTGGCCCCATCTTTCCCTGCTCTGTGTGCGCTGGAAATGTGACCTGGCAGGGCAAGTCAGTGCAATGCTGCACCTGCTCGAAATGGGTCTATCTAAGGTGGTCACAACTTTCCCTCTCCAAATTCAGAGCTCTTGGCAGCTCTCACTCTTGGAGCTGCCCCCCTGCCGTAACACTGTGACTCCCTCGGACTCTTCCAACATGCATACCTCCACTGTACAATCAGGTCCCCCACTACTGATGCTGCACTCTCGCCCCACCCTCATCTCCAAACCTCTTATCCCCATCTGCCCATTCTATATCTCCTTCCTCTGCCCCCTTATCACTGTCCCTTGCTCCTGGCCGCCCTTCTACACCTCCTGCCTCCTCTCCTCCCCTGACTCTCTCAGGGCTCTTCAATGGAATGCTGGAGGTCTCCAAGCCAGGAGCACTGAACTACTTCACTTTCTTTCGTCCCACCCTGTCGACCTTATCTGTATCCAGGAATCCAATCTTAATTCATCTTCCTCTTTTCGAAGTCCTGGATTCTCTGCTCTGCGTTCTGATCGCACCTACTCCCGGTCTGGCATTCTCTCTCCTGATGCCACGCACGCTAGCGGCGGCGTTGTCACTTTCGTCAGGCAGGGCCTATCCTTTTCTGAACTTTCCACCTCCTCTCTTTCTTTGCTCAATCCCTACTCTGATTATGTAGGGATCAACATCTCTCTTAACAACTCCTCCTCGATGTCATTCCTTAATGTGTACGCCCCCTATTCGCTTCTCACCAACGGATGGCAGAACCGATTCCTTTTCTCCCTCCATCCTTCCTTCCTCCAGAATCTCTTTATTCTGGGGGACTTCAATTGTTATCACACCCTCTGGGACTCAAGAGGTACTTCTGATCCCCGCGGAGAGGAAGTATTCGACTTGGTCATCTCTTCTGACTTCATCTACTTGAATAAACAAAAATAAATAAATATGTAAATAAATAAATCTGCTTTTTTGCATGTTATGAAGGTAAATGTAGTAAAACAATAGCCTATATATTAATGGCATTTTTAACTAAACTTCGTTACCCTAGGCATGTTTATAAGCTATGGCCTATAGGCTGTCGGTTAAGTCGGACAATCGGCTAACACGGATACCCTTCCCCCTAGCTGTCCGAGTTAACAAGGTGAAACTGTAGTTAGTTTTGTTGGAATATTCATGTAGGTATATTTTACAACAAAATCGTTATATTTTCAGCTTGGTATTAAAACAAAATAAAAACATTGTGCAGTGCAGATGGATAAGTACTTAAAAAGAAAGAGTGTAAACGAAAATGAAAAGATTATTCATGAAAAGAAATCAAAAACAGCTATGAGACAATATAGTGATAGTTATATTTCGTTTGGATTTACTTTTACCGGTGATCCGACTGCCCCAGTCCCATTATGCTTGGTATGTAGAAAAGGACTATCTAACAGCGCCATGGTTCCAGCCAAGCTGAAACGACACCTCGATACCAATCACCCAACTTTTAAAAACAAGAACACGATTTATTTTCGTCGCCTTTTGGAAAGTAACAAAAAGGAAGTAAATTTCATGAGACGAGCAACAACAATATCTGAGAAAGCTCTTAAAGTGAGTTATCGTGTCGCTGAGCTCATAGCTAAAGAAAAACAGCCACATACATTAGTAGAGAAAGTTATTCTATGGGCTTGCAAGATTATTATTGACGAGATGATTGGTTTTAATGTAGTTAAAGACATAGCTAAGCTCCCTTTATCAGAGAGCACAATAGCTAGAAGAATTGAATATATGTCAGTAGATATTGAAAATAATATTCTGGAAAAGGTCCGCATCAGTGTAAGATTTGCATTACAAGTTGATGAATCCACAGACATCAGTGGACATGCTCAGCTCTTAGCGAATGTGCGCTTTATTGATGGCGATGCGATCAGAGAAAATTTTTTTATTTTGCAAGAGGTTGCCTGTTGACACAACAGGAGAAGAAATTTTTCGTGTTACTGTAGTGTATTGATTCAATAGAACAACATTGTAATGTATAAGCTAAATTTGACATTATTTCGTAGCAATTTTGTATTCGCAGTTAGAACCAAAATATTTGTTTAGTAACGTGAGTCACATCCCCTGGGACTGAGTGATGATGAATAATGGTAGTGATAAATAAGTTTTTTCTCGCGTGTGAAACTTGTTGTTCAGTTTACGTTTGTGAGTGAAATGGAAAGCTTGTATATAAATTGTATATAGCATCAACGATTATAGTGCTTTCGATAAGACCTAAGTTAAGGTCAGGTGCAACGGAAGATACTACAAATGGCGACGAGGATTACGGACAATGATATGTATAGTTTAAATACGTTTAGTGTTGACGGCGAAACTAGTAGTTTAGCTCAGCGCTGGAAAACATGGAAAAGAGCGTTTTTGCTTTATGTAGTCGGAAAAGGCGTTACGCAGGATGCACAAAAGAAGGCATTGTTGCTCCATACAGCAGGATTGGGGGTGCAACAAATTTACTATACCTTAGTCGACGAATCTAATGATGAAAATAACTTCGATGCCACTGTTGCAATTTTAGACAATTATTTTGTCCCGAAAGCAAACGTTCACTTCGAAAGGCACAAATTTCATCAGCTAACGCAGACGAGAGAGGAAACCATCGACGAATTTGTGTGCAGGTTGAGACAAGGAGCGGCGACTTGTGAGTTTGGTGATTCTGTTCATGAACGCATTCGTGATCAGATCATAAGCAAATGTTACTCGCACGACGTGAGGAGAAAATTGTTGGAGAAAGACACTCTAACGCTTGATGCCGTGCTCAACACTGCAAGAGCTCATGAGAAAGTGCACCATCAACTCCAAGCCATGAAAAGCTTGATCCCACCGGTAGAGCTAAATGTTTTGCGTAAGGGGGGAAAAGTTGATAAAACGATGTTTCGCTCTCCGCGACAGGCAGTAGAGTGTTATGCGTGTGATCATAAGGGCCATGTCAAAAATTCACCAGAATGTCCTGCCAAGGACAAAAGATGCAACGGCTGTGGAAGAAAAGGACACTTCAAAGCGAAATGTAGAAGTGGAATGCAAGGGAATAACCGATCAGCGCAATCGAGCAATTTTCGAAGAACTCCCGCCAACACCAATGCAGTAGCAGCAGATCGAGAAAAAAGTGATGATCCGTCCAAAGACTACGTGTTTATTTTGGGTTCCTTATCGCATGGTAACCTTAACGATTCGATAACGTTAAATGTTGGTGGTATTGAACTCCATGACTTTCTTATTGACTCGGGTGCTGCGTGTAATGTAGTGGATAAAAGCACATGGGAGTGGCTTAAAAGTAAGCGAATTGATGCAAGTACGCGAAAATCAGCAAAAACACTATATGCTTATGGCAGCACTAATCCTTTACCTACATTGGGAACGTTTACAGCTAATGTTTTTGTAGGAGATACTGATAAATCTTGTGTGGCTGATTTTATTGTTATTGATGTTATGGGCCATAATTTGTTGGGCAGAGACACTGCTCGAGATTTGGGGTTGTTGCACATTGGGCCGTTAGTCGTGAACTCTGTTGATTCGGACATTTATGATAGTTACCCAAATTTATTCAAGGGAGTAGGTACACTTAAAGGCTATGAATTAAAATTGCATGTGAACACGTCCGTACAGCCAATTGCGCAATCAGTGCGCAGGGTACCTTTTCAACTGCGGGAAAAAGTAGACAAGAAGTTAGACGAACTTCTCGCCGCAGATATAATTGAAGAAGTACCTGAAGGGCCGACGTCCTGGATATCGCCATTAGTCATTATACCAAAGCCCGATGGCGATATTAGAGTTTGTGTTGACATGCGACGAGCAAATGAAGCCATAGTTAGAGAGAGGCACCCAATACCTTCAGTTGAAGAATTACTGCATCGATTAAATGGAAGTACTATGTTTAGTAAACTGGATCTTAAATGGGGTTTTCATCAAATCACCTTAGATAAGGAAAGTCGGAATATTACGACGTTTGTTACTCATCGTGGTTTGTACAGGTATAAACGCTTAATGTTCGGGTTAAGTTCGGCACCTGAAAAATACCAAAAAGTAATCAGTGATGTGTTAAAGTCGTGTGATGGTGTTGCAAATATTGCTGACAACATTATTGTGTTTGGCACAAACGCATCTGAACATAACGCTCGTCTACACGCTGTCTTAAATAAGCTACAGGAGTCTGGTCTTACACTCAATCGAGACAAGTGCCAGTTTCGTTTGTCCAAATTGACCTTTTTTGGACACGATTTAAGCAGTAGAGGCATAAAGGCAAACGATGAAAAGGTTCAGGCAATTCAAAACGCCAGACCGCCTCAAAACGAAAAGGAGGCAAGATCATTTATGGGCCTGGTCCAGTATTCGGCAAAGTTTATTCCAAATTTGGCAACAATTGGAAGGCCCATAATGGACCTTACTAGAAAACATGTTAAATTTGTTTGGGGTAAGGAGCAACAATCTGCATTCGAGAGATTGAAGTCACTTATTTCTCAAGCAGACACTTTGGCGTATTTCAAAAACGACTGCAAAACGCGTATTATTGCAGACGCGTCTCCTGTTGGTTTGGGAGCAGTGTTAACGCAACTACAAGACGGCCTTTGGAGAGTAATCTCCTATGCATCTAGAAGTTTGTCTGACGTTGAGCGTCGTTACAGTCAAACTGAAAAGGAAGCCCTGGGACTAGCTTGGGCTTGCGAACGTTTTTCATTGTATGTGTTTGGAAAAAAATTTGAGCTTGAAACTGATCATAAACCACTTAAATACATTTATTCTAAAACCTCAAAACTGTCGGCACGCATTGAGCGATGGGTTTTGCGTTTATAATCTTATGATTTTGATGTTGTATATAAACCAGGTAGTATGAATATTGCTGATGCTTTATCGAGATTGAATAGAAATGAGCATATTAATACAGCAGAACAAGAAATTTATGATTTTGTCCGTAAAATTGCTGTTCATTCTACACCCGTAGCATTGACAACTCGCGAGATCGAGAAAGCATCCGCAATAGATCCTGAATTTGATGAACTTAGACGCTGTATTGTAACTGGTGATTGGGCTTCGTGTAAATTGTCCAGCTATCTGCATGTTAGAAATGAATTGTGTTGTTATGGTCAATTACTGTTGCGTGGCACACGTTTGATCATTCCAAAAAGTTTGCGTGAACAGGTGTTACAGCTTGCTCACGAGGGACATCAAGGCATTGTCAAAACAAAAAACAGACTACGTTCCAAAGTTTGGTGGCCAAAAATGGACACCGAGGCCGAGAGACTTTGTCGAAAATGTCATGGCTGTCAGGTCACTGGAGAGCCTAATAAGCCAGAGCCTATGCATAGAGTAGTTCCACCCAGTGGACCCTGGCAAGATTGTGCTTGTGATATCTTGGGACCTTTACCCAGTGGGGAATACATTTTTGTCATCGTTGATTATTTCAGTCGTTATTACGAGATTGCTGTGTTAAAATCTGTGACTACAGAAAAAGTTATTTTAGCATTAATACCTATATTTTCGCGCTTTGGATTACCGCTGACGCTACGAACTGATAATGGGCCACAATTTATCTCCAATGAATTCGAGCAATACTTAAAAGAACATGGCATTAAACACTACACTTCAATTCCTCTTTGGCCGCAAAGCAACGGTGAGGTTGAACGCCAAAATCGCTCTTTGATGAAAGCCATACGAGTTGCCCATTTGGAGAAAAGGGACTGGAGGAGAGAGATTTACAAGTTTTTAACTGCTTATCGTTCTACTCCGCAATCAACCACCGGTGCGTCACCATCTTTTCTGATGTTCGGTCGCGAAATGAAAACCAAGCTACCAGAGCTTATACGCGATCCGGAATTCCTGTATGAAGAAGTTCGAGACAATGACTGGCAAAAGAAACTACGAGGGAAAGTGAAAGCAGACACTGATCGAAATGCAAGGGAATCAAGCATTCAAATTGGGGATACCGTGTTGCTAAAAGCCGATAAAACAAACAAGCTGACTCCTAATTTTGATTCGATTCCTCGAACAGTTGTTGAAAAAGATGGAAGGAAGGTGACAGTGCAAGACGAAGAAGGAAATATGACGACACGAGATTCTTCGTTTGTGAAAGAATATTACGGCGACAATGAAACTCAGTGCGAGTCTAATAACAATTCAACATCGGACACAATTAATTCGGGGGAGCAACGCCCTAAACGTAACATCCATCCACCAGTTCGTTTTAAAGACTATTGCATGTGTTAAACTTTATTTTGGCTGTGGAGTTATTTTATTTCAATTTTATATTTTGCGTCATATGCTATTACGCTTAAAGTTAAGAAAGGAAGGGATGTAGTGTATTGATTCAATAGAACAACATTGTAATGTATAAGCTAAATTTGACATTATTTCGTAGCAATTTTGTATTCGCAGTTAGAACCAAAATATTTGTTTAGTAACGTGAGTCACATCCCCTGGGACTGAATGATGATGAATAATGGTAGTGATAAATAAGTTTTTTCTCGCGTGTGAAACTTGTTGTTCAGTTTACGTTTGTGAGTGAAATGGAAAGCTTGTATATAAATTGTATATAGCATCAACGATTATAGTGCTTTCGATAAGACCTAAGTTAAGGTCAGGTGCAACGGAAGATACTACAGTTACCTCCGATTGTTTTGAAAAAAAAGGACTTGAATGGAAGAATTGTATAAGTATCTGCACAGATGGAGCAGCTACCATGGTTGGACGTTACAAAGGCTTCGTTAGCAGAATTAGAGAGAAACAACGAGATATTATAGTCACGCACTGTTTTTTGCACCGTGAGACGCTGGTTGTAAAGACTTTGCCAGCAGATCTAGCTTCGACACTCAATACTGTGGTAAGTATTGTCAATTTTGACAAGACAAAACCTCTAAAAAGTCGCATGTTTGCAATTTTATGTGAAGAAATGGGGGCAGATCACACAAATTTGTTGCTTTATACCGAAATCCGTTGGTTATCACGAGGTAAAGTCCTAGCTCGTGTTTATGCCTTGAGAAATGAACTTATTATATTTTTGACCAACGAACAACCTGATGAGGCAAAGCTGGTGGCAAATGATGAGTGGTGGGCAAGAGTGGCATATATGGCTGACATATTTCAACATTTAAATAAACTTAACACTCGAATGCAAGGTCACAACGAAAATCTTTTGACAAGCACCGACAAAATTAGTGGATTTCGCTCAAAAGTGAAACTTTGGCAGCAACATGTGAAAAACAAAAATCTTGAAATGTTCCCTCTTAGCCAGAAATGTGAAGGAAATGTGAACATTGCTTCTCTAAGCGAGACGATACAAAAGCATTTAAATATTCTTAAGGAGAAATTATTCTTTTATTTCCCTGGCATGTTATATCACTAGCCCAAAGGCTAGTGGATGATCGGATAATATTTAGTCGAAGTGTTGAAGATAAGTTCGTCGAGGTCACCAAAATTGTGGGAATCGAGTTTCCACAGCACGTCTGACTCCAAGAACGAATGTGTTTAATCACAACACGACGTTGATTGCACGAATCTTGATTTGAAATTGAGCGAATCGAATTGAATTGAAGCCAATAAATTTTGAATTTTAATTTTAATCAAAAAAACTGAACGAAAATAGCAATGCTTCTTTTTATATGCTTGTTTACTAGGTCACTCAGTCAATCCGGTAATCGGTTAGTCGGACAATCAGTTATCCGGCACTAATTTGAGCTAGAAAACAGTACCTGCGCTCTGTACTGTAATTTCAAATTTCCCTGGTCACCGCGCTAGTTTTGTACTCTACATGTGCCAATTATTTTACATGTTTTTCATTAACATTTCCTTGTTTTTTCTTTATTAACCGTTTTGTAATGATGTAGAGAATATTTTAATTTTAAGACTAGGTGGTTAGCAATTGGATTTGTGTATTCTAAGATAATAAACAACTAATCCAGTAATCCAGCACCCCCAAGGTCCCTATGATTCCGAATTAGTGATGGTTCTTCTGTAGAATTAGTTTTGAGATGTTTGTACACAACTCTTATTGTGTAAGATTCTTTTTTATCTAAAGTAACATCTAGCGACCAATCTTCAATGCCTTCCAGTCTTTTCTTTTGAAATAAATAGGCAGTGGCTATTTCACCGTGGACGGCAATTTGTCTTTGAAATCTATTTTGCCGTAATCATTCACGTGTGTTTATATAGCCATATTTGCTAAATCCCATTAGTGACTCTGTGGTGTAGTAGATAGTGCACTGGTCTTGAGATACCATGGTTGCGGGTTCAAATCTCAGCTGGCAAGGCATTAAAAGAAAGGCAGTGTACACTAAAGGGGTAGGCCTGGTATGTAAATGTACGGGGCAGTGTACACTGGAAGGGAGTGTACAGGGTGGATAGAGACCTGGGGATGCAAAATTTTTTTAATTGGTTTTTAAAATTGATCTATCAGAAACGATCAAAAGTCACATGTTTAGAACGTCATTAAGGATGACCAATCACAAATAACTCACGGCAAAATAGTCTCTGAGGGTAAATTGCTGTTGACGGCAAAATAGCCACTGCCAAATAAATAAGTTAATGTGATTTTTAAAAACAATCCAACACCACTTTTAAATTCAGTTTGTTAGCTTTAGATTGTCATGATAAAAGTTATATCCAGGTAAGGTTATTTTGCGTGCATGATTGTGATTTAACGATATTTCAAATATGACAATAATATTAGGCTCAACATTCAAACATGTTAAAATGGATAAAAATTCTTCTATTTTATAGAAATTATGTTAGATTTTTTTTGTCATTACTTTAGCAGCTGATGGACATGCTTTATTAAAATTTGAAAATGGCTAGCTTATACCTATAGCCTAGGCTAGTTAAAAGTTTTTATTTAATCAATTTTTTTCAAAAAATGTTTCAATATGGGAAATTGGCTTAGATACAAATCATCTGAAACTGAAAGAACGGTTACTGGTACTCAAAGCAAAGTAGCTGTTAAACGTAAAGAAAGAAATGACCGGGATAATGATGATCAGTGCTCTGATCTGTCATGTGCAAGCAGTAGAAAAAGAAGAAGATTGAAGAGTACTTCGGAATATATTTATAATGCCTTGTTTCTGGAAGGTGAAAACAGTGATGTAAAGTTAAGAGCATTTGGCAGAGATTGGAATTTACATAAAGTTTATCTTAGGCAAGCTGGATACTTTGGTGGTATGTTTAATTCTTCATGGAAAGAATCAACAATGAAGGTATGTTTATAGCAAGTGGCTCTTTTGCCAGTGACAGCATTTTACCCTTGGAGGCTACTTTGCCATCACTATTTGTATGTATTTAAATAGCTATATTTGCTAGATTTCTGGCAGTGGAGTTGTGGTGTAATGCATAGGTTTCCAAAGTGCTTTCTACAAAGCACTTGGGCTTTGCAAGAGAAGCTTAGGGGTTTTGTAAGTACAAAACAGCAGATACATTCTAGTCAATACAAAACAATGGATAAGTGTTGATGTTATTTTTTAAAACTTCTATATAAATTTTTTTGCGAGCTCCACAATTAATGTTCAACCTCTTTAAAGGCTACAAGCATCAAAAGTTTGGAAAACCCTGGTGTGGATAGTGCAGCTGCCTTGCATTGCAATGATTACAGGTTCAAATCTTTGCTGGCTGGGCATTTAGACAAAGGTAGAATACGATGGAGGGGGTTGGTGCGTAAATGTACAGAGTAGTGTACACTGGAAAGGAGTGTACACTTGAAGTGCAATTTTTATCATTCATTATTGAAGTTGACCAATGAGAAACAACCAAAAGTCACAAGTTTAATACGTCATTAAAACTGACCAATTAGAAATGTCTGATGACAACATAGCCTCAAGGGTAAAATGCCGTTAATGGGAAAATAGCCACTGTCACATTAATAATTAGGAAGTGGCACAGCTATCTCTAAATACAGGTTATGACAACTTGCAATCGGCAGTGGCAACTGAAAGCTGACGTGGCAGTTGGTTGAATCTTTTGATTTAGCATTCTTGTGATAAAAACGGCAATAATAATATTAAAAACTCATTTTGGTGATAAGTTTAATTTGGTATTAAACTTAGACACTAACATCACATAACAAAACAATTAGCATAACTTAAAGTGAAATTATGTATAACTGCAATCAGTAGAGCACACTAGATCAACTAGTAGAAATTACCCTTATTGGAGGTAATGACCCCGATCGGGAACATTAGTCACATGTTCATGATGTCAACTCAGTATTGTTCCCCAATGGGGGCATTTTACATCATAACTTCCCTGCTATTTACTATTGGGATAGGTTGCGTTATGCATTTGGGCCTTTCTCTATAAGCGGACTTGGGGAGGTGGATTAGTAGTCATGACAACAAAGGTCAAAGCCGATAGAAACCGCGATCTTTTTTACTTTGAAACTAGAGTGTTGGACATTCTGTAACAGTAAAATCAACTTTATTTGATTTTATAAGTAGCCTAAATTATTTTTTAAATTTATAGTTAGAGTATAATTTTTTTAATAAATTCTGGTTACCGCTGGCTGGTAAGTCAATCTAACATGAAAACTTGATGAAATAAGTTTCGACGAAAGAAGAGCTCCGGAAAGTTTGCACAAGCGTGTATTTGCGTTACAGACGCGAATAACAAATCTCTCTTGCTGATTATTGAAAAAAGTAAAAAAAAACTTTAATTACAGCTTGTCAACGACATGCAAGCACAAAATCTGCTACCATGCACAAACGACTGGAAAAAATACTTAATGAAAGTATTTGTTTGGATTGTGTAAACTATGCTGAAAAGTTGCATTTAACTTCTGATAGGAGTTTCACTTTCATTGAAGGCAGACAAACGTTTTAATGCAAGTCCACTAGTTTTAAAGATAATACGCTCAGTAAGTTTGACAAAGAAATTCCAGTTTTGAACATTGAAAGGCTAAATTCAACAATTGATAGGGATATTGAAGAACTAGTAAAGAGAAGCGGTGCTCAGAGCTTAATTGTACTTCATCATTTAACCAGTCTGTACTTTATCATCAACCTGCCCAGTCCCAACGTAACTTGGGGTAAAGCTGAATAGGTCGCTCACTTTCCGTCACCTCCTCAAGGCTTTTCATGAAAGACTCTCCACCCGAGTTGCACTGTTGAGGCAACTTGTGGGATCCGGATGGGGTGCAGGCAGTGTTCCCTCTAAGATTTTAGTGAGTGCGTAACCGCTGGCACAAGTGCGAAATTGCTAGCAAATGTAGGAAAACCGCCGGACAAATTTGCAGGGAAAGGAAAGTCAAAACTGTGACAATGCACTTCCATGACGTAACAATTAGCGTGACTATGTCAGCCCCAAAATATTCACAAACCAGTAGCCTATCGGTTGTTATAAGACGGTGGCAAAATACTTTGCTATTTTTCTTCAGTAAGTTAATTGTGGTTAAATTTGGTCTCAAACTTTACAGCCTTTGCAACAGTGCTTCATAAGCACTTTGAAATGACAGGTTAAAAATGCGCGTAAATAAAATTAACCCTTTGCCGACGCCCGACATGAGCATGAGAACTAGAACTTTTATGAAGTAATGTGATGTTAGGTAGGTTATTACGACTGTGACACAACAAAAATTACTTGCGAACTTCAACTGTTGCTTACTTACGGTAAATAATTAGACAGCTTACATTTCTTTATCGTAATCAATTAAACAACAGGTTTTTGCAATTGCAAGCAAACTTTCAATCTCAGTTCGGAAAGCATTTGAAGGGAATTCAAAACTAAATTGGTTAGAAGTTGTATTCTTTTTGCTACTCGTATTACCGCTCTTTAGCTACGACTGAAATCGGCTGGGAAAAAGTAAACAAAAAAATTGATTTTACTTCAAGTTAATTGCTAGAGAGATAATTTGTTATACAAAAAAGTGAGGCAAAGGCGTGCGCGATATTTAAGTCGCCGTCATTAGCTGTTGCGTTACAGCCGTGCGATGTTTGGGTGAGACGTTGCACTGCTCTAAAAAAGCATCTGTCCTAACTTGGATTTCTTTTCACTGTCTCCCATGCATTTAACAGTTGGTTAAGATTTTCCTAACAAAATTACAAAGATTTTAACAAAATGAAAAAGTTACCAAAAACCGCCGGACTTTTTTTACGCACTGTTGAATTTTAACTGCGAATCCGCCGGACATAATTTTGCAAATTCGCACTTTTTTTGCGTTTAAAGGGAACACTGGGTGCAGGTGCCAAGACATTGCGCATCTCTGCTCTTTCCTTGGTCTACCTTACAGCTGAGTACTGCGCACCAGTTTGGTGTCGTAGTATGTGTACTCACCTCATTGACAGCATTCTCAATGATGCTTTGTGCAATGTTGCTAGATGCTTGCATCCCACACCAACAGAGGACTTGCCTGTCCTTGCAGGCATCCAGCCAGCTGAGTTCTGCTGATTAGGAGTGACATTCTCTTTGGCAAATCATGCTATGCATGATCCCGACCATGTACTGCACGGACAGTTGGTTGGGCAGCAGGATGCGCACCTGGGGAGACTTAGATCAAGATGCCCATTTGTACCTGCTGTGTGGAAACTATGAGGTAGTCTGTCTAAACTGGACATCCGTGTGAAGCAGTTGACAGAACATAAATGGAACGCAGACTACTTGGAGAGTACTTCAGGTAGTCCATGTTTTCATTCCCAGGGTCAGTTATAGGCCACTTTGAATGAGTCTGCCCAGAACAACTTGGGCAATGCTCAATTTGCTGGCGGACTGGTGTAGGACCTTTTCAAAATGGGGTCTCACTCCATCACCGAATTGTGTATGTGGCGCCACTAAGCAAACTTCGGTATTTGATGGTCTACTTTACCTGATCTATATGGCTATTAAGAACATCAATGATCTCCCTGCTTCTATGCCTTCTTCCGTCAGCTGCTTTCTTTATTGCTGACAATCTGTCCATTTGGTTCTTCTTCCTTTTGGTCCTTACTGCGTTGGAGGCCACGCAAGGAGCTTTGATTCAATTGGAGCGCTGGTCTGAGTACTGGTGTCTTCCTCTCAGTCCGAGAAAATGTGAGGCCTCCTTCTCAGTAAATCCCCACCAAGCTAACCTCCAGCCCAACCTCCTCTTATTCAACTCCCTCCTTTGTTTCAATCCCACTCCAACTTTTTTGGGGTCACCTGCGATTGCACTCTTTTCTAAACATGTATCTTCACTGAAGGCCAAGTTCTTTGCCGGTCTCACAGCTTTATGCTGTACCTCTGCTTCCTCATGGAGCCCCTCTAAGGAGGCCCTCTCTCTTTCTTCTGTATAAAGGTTTTATTTGGCCCCTTCTCACTTATGTTTCACCGGATGGTTTCCTTTCGTAAGCGTTACCAATATCACCAAATTGAAACGCCTTCACCGAGTGGCTAGTCGCGCCATCATCGGCTGCCTCTCATCTTTCCCTATCCCATTTCTCCTCTTTGAGGATTCTATTCCTCTCCTATGAGTCACACTGACTCATTTCCCTTTGTCATTTTATGAGTGGGCTCTTCGTCTCCCAACCCTCTTCCCCATTTCAGGTTTGGCCAGACATGGAGTGAAACCAAGGCTCTGCAGATCATCTTGGAGAGTTTTTATGTCCACTCATTTTCTCATGCTTTCTTCTACTTGTCCTAGGGAGGCTCTTCTTGCTTGCCCTCCCTTTCCTTCTTAGAACCTGCTTTCCTTCACTGTGAAGGCCACTCTTTCTTTCCCATGCTCCAGCTCCGATCCACTCCTTCTTGTCAAGGTGCGGCTCTTGCCCATCTTGACTCTATCCCACCTTACGACCTGGTACTCTGGACAGACAGCTATGTTCCTTTTCCTTTTGACAATGGCAGCTCTGGCGTTCTTGCCAACTGCTCTCTCTGTGGCACTGAGGCCACTCTTTTTTTTTCAGTAGGCCCAGTATGCTCAAGTTTTTCTGCTGAAGCCTGCACCATTGAGCAAGCTCTTTGCTGGTCTTGGAAGCATCAACAAGTCTGCCACTTTTCTTCTTTTCTCCTATCTGACTCTCGTTCTCTCCTCATCATCATGTTCTCTCCTCTGTCTTTCCTGTTACGTCAATCTTTCTGGCAGGAACTGTCTTCTCTCTCCTGCTGTTCTATCAGGCTACAATGGGTCCCTGGACACTTGTTTCTTCCGGGAAATGGTGCAGCTAATGAGCTGGCCAGACGGGGAGCGCTACTCATGTCCTCTGCAATTCCTTGTAGTCTTTTTCCTCTTATCTCTTGTATCCACTCATCCTTTTTCTCAGACTGGAGACGTACTGTCTTATCTAAATTCTTTGACATACAGGTTCCCTTGATTTCCACTGAGGAACTTGTGCTCCCTCATCATGCTTGCTGTGTGCTTTTTCACCTTTGCTTCAACAGCCTACTGTTAAGCTCCTATCTCTCTAGGATTGGCAGAATCGAAAATCCATCCTGCAGCACCTGTGGACACTTGTCCCAGGACACCACTCATATCGTTCTGCACTGTCCAGCTACAGACTCTTAGCGCCACTTGCTTTTTGGCGACTCTCTGTCTCTCTACAACCTCTGGTCCAGGCCCTGGAGAGTTTTGCGGTTTCTAGTGCTCCATGGTCTTCCGCCATGCCCCCATCCCTCGGAAGGGATTGGGTATCAACACCATCCAACAAAAACAGGATTAACAAACGCCCCATTTGCCCTTTGCTTTGCGTAATGTGGATTGTTATCAATCTGAAATTCTGCTTCAACATACTCTAAGTTTTCATTTAAATTAAACAATAGATCTTATGACATTACAGCTCCAGTTCTTGCAAATTCTTCATAATTATCTAAATCATAAATAGAATAAGTCATTTTAAAACAAAATGCCTGGAAAGGTTTTTGAAAATGTTTTTCTACCATGAAAACCGTATTACACAGAGCAAATTATAGCCTTTGCCAAAAGTGAATGCAGAAAAAACTTAGGGGTACTTGAACCTCCTTCCATCCTTAGTTGGTGTAGGCCAGTGAAATTATTTACCAAACTGAAAATTCAACCAATTAATCAGCTAAAAGCTTAGCTAATAAAATATAGATTAGCTTGCATGTGAAAAAATAAAAGACAAATAATAAGCTATTTAATCAACATCCTAGGTTGCTACACATTTAAACTTAAAACTTCTAACGTTTTTGAAAAATCACAACGGTAAATTTTTTTTCCTCTTTGGTAACTTAATGTTTTTTTGGGTGAGCAACACGATGGAAGTGTTAAAACATCCCAATTTTGCTCTGTTTTTTGCGCATTTTAATTTTGTTAAATTTTTGGGTCCTAAGTAGGGTAAATGACCCCGATTGGAGAGCAGATTTTCCCCGATCAGGGGTCATTTCCCTGATGTGAGTATTTTCCACCAGTTGCTCTAGTGCTCTCTACTGGCAATACCAGTATTTTTAATGAGCCAACAGGAAGATTTTTTCATGAACATGTGATTAAAACTGTGGAGTGTTTTTAATGGCAACATGGAAATAGAAATAGCAATATGATAGCACAATCGAAAAATAATGGGAGATTCCTATCAAATATTAACCCAATATTACCCTTTGCAATTATGACAATTTCAAAAGGTTTGCTATCTTTTGACCTAGAAGTTAACATGAATGCAGCTAGATTTTTCATTGAAACATTGTTCAAAATTTTTCATAGTTGCTCAAAATATTTCCCTTTCTCATTGCTCAAAATTTCCTCCTGTGTGATTCCTCCAGCATTTAAGGTAGTGAAGGAATTATACAGGGTGACACAAAAAAAATGGTAACTGTTAAGCAATCCAATAAAACCAAGAGTAATAGGAGAAAAATATTTTATTCAAAGTAAATGAAACCTTAAAACATGCCATTTAAGAAACAGTAATGGAATTTTCATTTTTAAAAAATTATGTCTATGAACTTTATTGGGATTTGTGTCTGGCCAATAACATTAGTTCTGCCTTTTTACATAATCTGTGAGATAAAAATGGGCCTCATCTGACATCTGTAACTTGTTTAGAAATTCTTTGTCTTTGTTATTGGTTGCTATCATTTGTTGACAATGTTAATCACAGCTGGTATTCATTTTCCTCAGTTGTTGTACTATCTGCAGCTAGTGTGGATGAAATTTCAAATCTGAAGTAAAAATCCTGCAGGCACTCTCCCAGTAGATTTCAACTGCATTGCTTGCTTACAAATTTAATGCTGTGTGCTCCATAAGGGAGACTAACGTACAACATCAAAGTTCTGTGGAGTACGAGCAGTATTCCCTTTAAATGCGAAAAAAGTGCAAATTTGCAAAATTATGTTCTGCAGATTTGCAGTTAAAATTTAACAATGTGCAAAAAAGTCCAGTGGTTTTTGGTAACTTTCTGTTGATTGAAATTTTTGCAATTTGACTAGCAAAATCTTTAACCAACTATTTAATGCATGGGAGACAGCAAATCAAAGGATGGATCAATGTTTTTTTAGGGCAGTGCAACATCTCGCTTAAACATTGCGCAGTTGTGACACAACAGTAAGCAATGGCAACTTAAAATATAACTTGGCCAATTTTTATCATAGCTAAAGAGCAGTAATAACAAGTAGCTCTAAACTTCACTGTAAGATATTAGTTTTTGAGGGAAGTGTGAAACTGGAAATGCTTAACTTCTTTGTTTTCCTTGTTTTAATGCTAATTTCTATCGTGCTTGTTAAGTTAGAAAAGTGTATAACTCTCGGTTTCACTTTAGCACAAAAACGCCTTTTTGTAAACTAGAACTAAATAACGTTCTCTCGCTTGCTATTTATAAAAACTAAAAGTGAAAAAAGAGCATGACTTTTAATCAATTTTAGTTTTAAATCTCCTCCAGACTTTTTTTTGAATAAGATGTAGATGACAGTTTTGTGCTGTGATAGCTTAAGAGTCATGATTGAAATATGCCTTGAAACGAGAAGAAAAAAATATGAAGTGCAGTTTCAATTTCTTAAAAACGTTTTGTGTTGAAATGTAGCCTTTTTTTAATTGCTGGAAAGGTAATTTGTAATGCAGTAAAATTTGTCTATGACTTTATGGCATGTAAAAAATTGCCGTTCACTGCGTACCATTTCAAAATTGTTTTTTGATCCAACATTAAGGTGTATTATCTAATCTGGTTTACCAGTGTAAAGAAAAATTATTAAACAGTAGAAACTGACAGAAGGTTGTACATTGCGTAAAGAAAACTTTTTGTGAAGAGTAATTGTGCACGCAGCTATATTGTAGTCTTCTACTTGTACACAGTGGTGCCAGGTAAAGTTGGAGGAGTCACCGGAAATTTTTTCCAGGGAGGGCAACCCCCTTGATAACACAATAAAACTATGTGGTTATACATGAAAAATATTTCTTAATATTTTTTTTGCAGTCAGCACCTCTCAGTGAAACCCTGTGCTTTTAATATGTAGTTATTAGCATTTCAATTTTTCTACTAGACTTAAAAGCTGCATTTACCAAACATGCACGTATTCTCATCCATAAATTTCTTGATTTTCTTTACTTTGGTCAAGTTTCAAATGCTTTTTACTAAAATAAAATTTCAAGTATCAAATATTTGTGACCTCTTTTCATGCATTCAGTGAATGGTTATCAAAAACTTAATAAGAGCAAAAAACATAGCTAGCTATGTTTTTGCAACTATCATCAAGGGTTCGATAGACAAGCTTTAGAAGTGTCTCAAACCTACCATTACTTTCGTCACAACACCTGGTCAGATAATAACATTGTGCTGCTTTTTTGCATGTAAGGCAAAACTTCATAAAAATTAACCCTTTTGTTTTCTGGTGTAGTTTGCAGTGTTCCCTCTAAGGTTTTAGTGAGTGCGTAACCACCGGCACAAGTGCGAAATTGCTAGCAAATGTACGAAAACCGCCGGACAAATTTGCAGGGAAAGGAAAGTCAAAACTGTGGCAATGCGCTTGCATGAAGTAATAATTAGCGTGACTATGTCAGCCCCAAAATGTTCACAAACAGGTAGCCTATCGGTTGTTATAAGACGGCGGCGAAATACCTGGCTATTTTTCTTCAGTAAGTTAATTGTGAAATTTGGTCTCAAGCTTTACAGCCTTTGCAACAGTGATTCGTAAGCACTTTGGAATGACAGATGAAAAATGTGCGTACCGTATTTGCCGGTGTATAAGTCGACCTTTTTCGATCAAAAATCGACCTCGACTTATACACCGAGTCATGAAATTCAACTTTGTATTATCATAAAATCGTAAATTTCCGTCGAATTTTAGGGGGTCGACTTATACAACGAGTCGACTTATACACCGGCAAATACGGTAAATAAAATTAACCCTTTGCCGACGCCCGACATGAGCATGAGAACTAGGACTTTTATGAAGTAATGTGATGTTAGGTAGGTTATTACGATTATGACACAACAAAAAATACTTGCGAACTTTAACTGTTGCTTGATTACGGTAAATAATTAGACAACTTACATTTCTTTATCGTTATCAATTAAACAACTGGTTTTTGCAATTGCAAGCAAACTTTCAATCTCAGTTAGTAAAGCATTTGAAGGGAATTCAAAACTAAATTGGTTAGAAGTTGTATTTTTTTTTATTTTTAGTGTTTATAAATGGCAAGTAAAAGAAGGTTATTTATTTGTAACGTACAAAAACTGAACCAATCCCTCAAAAATGGTGTTTTTTGTGCTTAACTGAAAGCGAGAACTACGTGCTTTTTTATCTTAACAAGCACGATTAAAAGTTAGGTTTGAAACGTAAAGAAAACATAAAGATTTTAAGCAAGTTTAGTTTCAAACTTCCCTCGAAAAATGATGTCTTGAGTTAAAACTGAAGTTTGAGAGCTGCTTGCTATTACTGCTCTTTAGCTACGACTGAAATCGGCTGGGAAAAAGTAAACAAAAAACTGATTTTACTTCAGGTTAATTGCTGGAGAGATAATTTGTTATACTCGTACAAAAAAGTGAGGCAAAGACGTGCGCGATATTTAAGTCGCTGTCATTTAGCTGTTGCGTCACAACCGTGCGATGTTTGGGTGAGACGCTGCACTGCTCTGAAAAAGCATTTGTCCTAACTTGGATTTCTTTTCACTGTCTCCCGTACATTTAACAGTTGGTTAAGATTTTCCTAACAAAATTGCAAAAATTTTAACAAAATGAAAAAGTTACCAAAAACCGCCGGACTTTTTTTACGCACTGTTGAATTTTAACTGCGAATCTGCCGGACATAATTTTGCAAATTCGCACTTTTTTTGCGTTTAAAGGGAACACTAGTAGTTTGTGAAATTGCCTGACAAAACGGCAGTTTTTGTGCATTTGCTAGCAATTTTACACTTGCGCTGGTGGTTGCACACTTACTAAAATTTTAGAAGGAACACTGAGTTCGAGCACTCTTTGGTCGTCCTATTGATTCCTTGTTTTGGGGAGATACAGTTTCTTCAAAGTTTTTAATCCAACATTTTATCACATGTTTTGATGGAACTACACCATGACATCCTAATTTGCAAAAACGTCAGAACTTCTGTGCAGCTGTCAAACTATCATCGTTTTTATCAAACATTTTTATGGCTAGTGCATGCTGTTGCCGATTCCACTAATCCATGGTTACTAACATGGCAAAGTGTTTACTTGTTCAAGGTCACTGTTGCACACTGGTGCTGCTTGCTCATGTCTGCCAACACGCACTTTAAAAATACTCTTTTTTTTGGTCACTCTGAATTTTTTTCTGATTTAAAGAAAGTTATTAATTAAAAAAATTCTGCAGATAGACCCAGACAAGCTTATGAAAAAGCAAAACAAAATATTGCATACAAGACTGTGCGATCTCATGGATGAGTAAGGCCTACCTAAAGTTTGCAGAAAGTCACCCTACTTTTCACATTAAAAGTTAGTGGTGTTAACAATTTCACTGCCAGCCTTCATTTGCACATTACCAACTATTTACACCATTGCCAACATATTTCATTTGATATACTGCTCTTAAGTTTGACTTAACTGTCCATAATCTCTTGCTCATTTTCATCAGACAACAATTACAAATATTACAATGGTGACCATCATCACCCTCGATTTTTAACTTCAGCTGCAATTACAGTTTTGCTTTCTGAATGTGAAACTTTTCAATTACAGACTGAGCTGTTACAAGATACATCCCACCAAATCCTTGCCTTAGCATTTTTCCAAAGAATCTGTCAAAACCACCCAAAATTTATATAGTCATTGCTACAACTCAGTAAATATTTAGCCAAAACCATGACAGGTATGGTGAATAAGATTGGCAATTCAAAAGTAAGTTGACAGACCCTTGAGCTTTAAATTTTTTTGATTTTCTGAGCCTTTTCTCCAGCATCTAACATAAATTGGCAAGTTTCAGAAATTCAAGGTTAGGAAAAAGTAGTAGACTAGTCTATTTCAAACAAGTTCTGAATAGAAGTTACATTGTGCATTTTGTTCACAGGTTTAAGCTTTTGTTACTTTTTCAATGAATTTTCAGATTGTTGGAATCTTCTAAATAGAGAAAATGTTTGCAATGTGGTTTTCCAGAAACACAACAAGGTTTTTGCTGAAAGTGTAATGAGTGATACTTAACAAAAACAGAACATAACAGCTTCACTGTAAAGATAACTTTTTATTTGGTAGTGTTAGATGTTCCTTAATGAGCCACTCATCAGTGTTGCTTAAGCCTCTGAACTTTGGACCACGTTGCCAACTGCTCTCATTCTTTTTGTGACAAGTTTGGTAATTTTTTGTGATAAATAGATAATATTTTCAGATCATTGATTTACGTATACCTGATTCAAAAATAACAGAAGAAGCTTTAAAGATTGCTCTTGGTTCATTATATTCACACGATGTTGTAATATTGCCATCTCAAGTTGTGTCTGTGCTTGCTGCTGCTTCATTGATTCAGTTGGAAGGTTTAATGGAACAATGTTCTGAAGTAAGGAATGAGCTCTTGATGTTATAATATACCAAGGCATTTTTTTATTTGTCAAATATATTGATGTAAATAAATAAAGTTGTTCTTTTTAAAACTTTATTTGTAAACTTAACGTTTCACTCCCCATAGTAACTGGGAACTTCCTTAGAATATAGTAGATGTTATAAACAGTGTAACATATAAACTATTAAACATAAGATATCAAGACAACCTATATTATTAAAAACCAAAAACTGTCACTATCGAGGCAGGCAACCACACAACAAAAACATCACTACATTCTAGAACCAGGGGTGGGCACAAGTACAACATGCCACAAGGCACAAAAGTCACCATCCATTGGCAGTAAACACACCACAAACAGCAGGAAAATTTGCATCATCACCACAATCAATTACATTTGGTAATCGAGTGCCCAGGTTTATCAAAAAATTCTCTCCAATGTGATGTCTGGCTGCATGTGACTCTGACTTCTGTGCTTTGACACCATCTCAATCTACTCTATGATTAAATTCATGACATTTTGAGTTGGTGTCAAAAGTCTCAATCACATCAACATGTTCCTGCCATCTGGCTCAAACATAACGTCTCGTTCCACCCACACACACAGCACTGCAATCCCAGCAAAAAAAACAATACACCAAACTATGTTCTTACCCAAAATTAGCAATGTCTTTTGGTTGTTTGGAAACCAAGAAGACAATGTGTGATGTGGTCTTAAAGCCACTCTGGTACCAATCTGAGCCAAAAGGTTTTTTGATAACTCTGGGCACTGGATCACCAAATGTAATTGATTGTGGTGATGATGCAAATTTTCCTGCTGTTTGTGGTGTGTTTGCTGCCAATGGATGGTGACTTGTGTGCCTTGTGGCATGCTGTGCTTGTGCCCACCCCTAGTTTTATGATGTAATGATATGTCTTGTTGTTGTGTGGTTTCCTGCCTTGTTAGTGACAATTTTTGTTGTTTAATAGTATAAGTTGTCTTGATATTTTGTGTTTAACAGTTTGTATGTCACATTGTTTATAACGTGTGCCATATTCTGAGGAAGCTTTTTGCAAGAAAATTGTTGAAAAAATGATTATGTGCAATCTTAATGGTTTTTCTGCTTTTTAAAGGTTTGTTGTTGGTCATGAGCATGAAAGACCCCCAGCATGCCACACTGTAGAAAAATTGTTGTTTCTTACGATTTTAAATCATTAAATTAATTGGCTTGTTTAAGGTGCACTATCACGAAAGATTCTGTTAAGCCTACAATTTTATCAGGAGAGCACTTTATTTCAAAAAAGCATTTTCTGCTCCTAAAGATAAAAAGAATTAGAAATTAATGTATTGCCATGCTACATTTGCCAAAACTACTACAGTTTCACCTTGTTAGCACAGACCCTGTTAAGCCGGATATTGGTTAACTCGGACCATGACCGAGAAAAGAAATGGAAAAACATTCCAAAATTGACAAAAAAAATGTTTGAAAATATAAAAAATGCTTGGCCTAAAATCGGTTGTTTTCTTCAATGCAGATCGTAGCAGCAGTTTTCTTCCACAGCAATATGGGTAGTACCGTGTTTTTTACTCAGTAGTTTAGTTTAAAATGTCGTTAATATATAGGCTATTTGGTTATACTATGTTTAAATTCATAACATGTAAAAAAGCAGATTTATTTATTTATATATTCATTTACAGTGTACAGGTGTACTGTACATTAATTATTTACATCTTATGAAGGTATGGCAAAAGAAAATAACCTTGGTAATAGCCAATAATAACAGTCGATATTGGTACAGGTTTGTTTGCTAGGCTAGGCTAGCCCAACGTAGCCTTTGTCAGGTGATTTACTTGAATAAACAAAAATGGATGATTATATAAATAAATAAATCTGCTTTTTTACATGTTATGAAGGTAAATGTAGTAATACAAAATAGCCTATGTCATAACGGCATTTTTAGCTTAACTTTGTTACCCTAGACATGCTTATAAGCTATGACCTATAGGCTGTCGGTTAAGTCACACAATCAGCTAACACAGACACCCTTCCCCCAGCTGTCCGAGTTAACGATGTGAAACTGTACTTTCAGTTGATGAAAACTAAGTTCCGAAAACGTGCTAATGCTGAAAATAGTGAACTACTATTACAAAAGTTCAAAAATCTGATAAAAGTAATAGTCAAACATATTGCAAAATTAAATTGTGGATCATTCCTCGTTAGTTGATCCAAATTATGAAACCCACCATTTTGGATTTTCATGAAATTTGGTTGATGATTCTTCTTTTGCTCTTGATCACCAAAAACTAGGCTTTTTCAAATTTAGACAGTTGTTTGTCAAATTATGACCTTGTTATAATGTTTGCTCAAAAGGAAAGTGATTTGTCAAGTTTAACTCTTTCGCTCCCGCGATCATCAATTGATGTTCTCGTGTTTTCAGTGTTTACCTCAAATTTTTTAAAATTGAGTTACAAAGTTAGTTTAATAAAAAATCGATTTGTGACTTTATTTTTCATCCGATTTTCATAAAATTTTCAAAAGATCACTCTTATTTCCTCACACATCAGAAAATGTATAATTTGTGCCCTAATTTTTAGATTTTTATACCCAAAAACGGTTAAAAAGACCAACAACCCAGTTGCAGACGACAAAATCGGCCAAATTCTCAGCACGTGCCAACTACACTAAAATCAAATTGAGATTACATCTTTACCACATAACCAAACCCTTTATCATTGACACAGTCTGAAAACTACTCTTTTGGGGCATCATTTGACAAAATTTCAAGCGATAATAATAAATTTTACTGTTATAAATTTTCAAATTTTTTAGGGGTCTCAAAACCCCCCCAAACAAATTTGAATGTAGTAGATAAAAGTAAATTTAGTGCATAAAAAATATGATATGTTGCTAAATACCGGTCTCATTTGAAAGCTTAGGAAATTTGCTTTCCAGCAATATATAACTTTAAATAGTTTAGACTAAGTGCTATATGATATTTACTGATCGAAAATGAGTACTGTACATCATGTCAGTTCAAAACCCCCAAAATGTTTTGACTTACCTTCACTAAATTATAATTTTTAGAAAAACTACATCCTATAAAAAGATAAAATAAATTGCAAATGTTTCACCACTAAAGTCGTCATTTTGTATCAAGTTTCCAAGGAGACAAGAAGCGAAATACAAGTTTAAAAGCTTGCAGAAGTTTGGCTTTCGTAAATCAAAGTTTGCTGTATCCCCCTTGTTTCTCAAGAAATGGGGAGGGTGTAAACAAGCGGCTGTTTCATTGTCAGTGACAGCATATTCTATTTAAACTTAATATTTTCTGAATCTTGAAGAAATTCCCTGTTCAAAAGTACATAATGTTACATGGTTTAGGCTAACCTGTAGCAGATAATAACTGATCATATTTTAGGTACTGAATTTAACTACCAAAATTTTGTACCGGTCGGTACCGGTCAAAAAAAAGGTCATGTATCTCAGAAAATTGCGAATTGTAGAAAACCTAGGCTTTTAGGTAAGTTTTGAGTGATGTACCTTGAAAGCTTATTTCCTTAGCATCATTTTGCGACCATTTCTAAAAAAATTGGTAGAAAATAAAATCTGTAGTGATCTTTGAGGTGAGGGTACCTCTTTAATTTTGAAGACAACTACCCCCAGTTGGGGGGGTTAATTTGCATAAAATTTGCATATTCAAAAAAATGTTTTTTTTTCTATTTGAAATCCTCAAGAAATGTAGATTTCAACGATATATCACACTTAATGTAGAAGTAGACAGCTGAGTAATGATTTACAAACAAATTTGAGGTACATAATTATGATTGATTATGACAGTTTTTCGCGCTGCCACCTTACGGACATTTTTTTTCGCTATTCACGCGGGAGCAAAAGAGTTAAGCATATAACTTTGATGCATTAGAACTTTGTGACATCAAGTCTGTTTAACTTAGTTTTTGCACACATGGTACCTCAAAAACCACTTTATGCCATCAAAATCAAATGACCCATGTGGAAGTGCACTTTAATCTTTGACCTTACAATCACTGATCAAATGCCTTTGAAATCATTTGGGCACAACATCTTTTTTGATTGCTAATATCTGGGGGTGCTCAGGGTGTATCATCTCATATAATGCCTCACTTGAAAGGTCTTGATGTGTAAAAGACAAATCAAGCATAAAAATAATGGCTTATTGAGAATTACCCGAACAAACTGCAATTTGTAAAATGTAAACAAAAATTTTTTTAACTTTTGACTGCTCAGATTTCATGGTTTATGAACTAGCACATCACCAAAATTTCAATCCACTGATATTTTGCCATCAGATTAGAAACAAGAAATATCTAAAACGTACCGTAGCTTTCTATAAAAATTGCAATAAAGCTCCATACAAATGGCATTTAAGCTTTATAAAAAAATTGTTTTTTTGCAGCCCTTTTTGTTAACGTAGAAGATGTTGTAGAGTTTTTTCAGTCAGCTATTTCTGTGGTTTTCCCATGGAATTTATGTAACTAGAGTTCATTTGTAGTAGTTTCTATATATTTTAATTCATATTTTATTAAATGTCCGAACTTTGTATGTCATGCAGTGCTCTTGATCACTTCTTTCAGATGCATTGGCATACAATGGATCAGACTCTTGCAGTACTTTTTCAACAACTCCTTTACTCATACTTCTTTTGTTGGTCGTGTCCGATCTTTTGCACTTGGAAGTTGTTTCTGCTATTTATCCTTCATTTCTGTCCACAGATTCTCTAATGGGTTAAGGTCAGGGCTATTACCTGGCCATTCCTGGATCTTGACCTAGCTTTTTGTGACAAAATTCATCATAACTTTGTTTTTTGGCTAGGGGCATTGACCAGCATAAAAATTGTGCATCTATAAACATGCATGTGCATTTTCAGCTTATCTGCCAACAGTTTAGCACTTTTCCTACCAGAGATTGCTGATTTTTCAAAAGAAATGATTAATAAATTTACCTTTATTACTCACTACAGTTAGGTCATTGGTTATCATATGGATCATGTTGTATTGCTGAAAAGGAAATTTTATTGAGATTTGGAATATGCTGACCTCCAAATAAAGTTTTTACAATGGTTTATGCTAAATAACCCCCCTTTTTAGGGGTAAATTATCTTTAAAAAAAACTACTGTGGCTTAAAAATTTTAAGAGACTTTATTTGTTAATGAATTTTTTTGAAAATTTAGATAAATATTGCAAAAGAACTTTGTCTTTGAAAAAAAAAAATGGTCAAAAAGTACCAAACTTAGTTTTCTACAATTTGCATTTTTCCGTGACCCAAAACCATAATTATTAAAAAAATTTTTAGGCCAGAACAAAAAGATGTGCATTGGAACTATGCTTTTGACTGATCAAAATAAAATAAAGATTAAATCAAACTATAGGAAATTTCATCCTGATTTGCATGACAGAAGAAAGCAGAAAAAGTTTTGCCTACTGCATCTACTCTTTTCATCAGTTGTTATAAAATAACTATTAGCCCAGGGGTGAAAAAATACGGTCGCGCGGTCACGCTGTGCGACCAAAAAGTTTACGCGCGCGAATGGGATTTTCAGCGACAAATAATAGATGGCAAAGTTTATAGTGGTGTGTGCTACCAAAAATTTCTACGCGCTACTAAATTCCAAAAAAATTTTTGCACCTCTGTATTAGCCTATACCTTCTAATATTGTCTATTTCTAAAAAAGGTTGGTTCTTTTTTTGTGTCCCTTTCCATTCCGTTTGGTAAATGGTGCACCATTTCTAACAAAACACTGCCACAAAATAAATATTAGTAGTAAATATAGTGATTGTTTTAGTGTTGTTTTAATATGTGGTCAAAAAACAGCTGATGTCGTTTTACTTAAATTTTATGACACAAATATGTGTTGTGGCAACAAAATTGCAATGAAACTTTCACAACAGTCTGTTTTTATGCGTAACAACATTTAATATCTGTTTAAAAATTAGTTAGTGCAAGTTTTGCTTAAATTTTATAACAAATAATGGCTATGGCAGCAAAGTCACAATGAAACTTTTGTAACATTCTGCATTTTTCCTAAATTGCAAGAAATATTTATTGATTTGTGCAGGTTTTAAATGTCTTGAGCTGTTTGGTCACAAAAATTACTTGGTCTACATAAGTGTACTTATTTTTCCACCAGCCAAATTGCTTTTATTGAATGCATACCATTGTTGTGGGAACAGAATGTCAGCAAAGTTTATGAAATGTGTTTATACAGTCAACTTCAGATATAAGGGATTTTGCTTATAAGGGACTACGCAAAAGGTCCCAAATGATTTTCAATATAAACTAATAAATTGGTTATAAGAGAATTCGGTTATAAGAGACTAGTTAAGCTGGTCCCGGTGGATCTCTTATATCCGAAGTTGACTGTACTAAACAGCAGAAGGGAAAACGACAATTTTGATGGGGGTCATTCTATGTCAAGTAATCCATAAAAAAGACAAAATGTAACCCACCCCCTTTGGCATGATGATAGGCCTGGAGATGCTAATTCTAAAAAACTTTTTTGTTTGAAAATTGCATGACTGTGGCCAAAATTATGAGTAATTGAAAATCACTATTTTTATTTGACCAAACTTGATGTTCCTCTGACCTCACTTTTGATCTCTGCATTGATAATTCCAGGTATGATCGCTGTGAGCACTCAAGCAAAACAATATTTCAAGGCACTAAAATGATATGGTGCACACCAGGTAGCATGACATGTGACATATCATGTGAAAGGCCTTGACAAGGGCTATTGGAATCCAAAATAATTGAGTTTTATTGTTACAAATTAGAATTTTAATCATAGTGCATACAAATAGACAGTTTTACTCTAACTTGTGATAGTTTCAGAGTAAAATTGCACAATATGATAACTGATGAGTTGTAGATGCTTTAAAATCAACTATAAACAGTCACATCTTTTTGCAACTGAACACAGACCAGCCTAGTTACTTCAATTGTTTACGATTGGTCAATACAAACAACTGTACCAGTGCAACATCTGCAAATAAAATGCACTTTAATATGTCTATAGTTATACATTGCCAGTGTTGCCTTTAAACGTGAAAAGGGTGTGAATTTGCAAAATTATGTCTAGCGGATTTGCAGTTAAAATTCAACAGTGCATAGAAAATGTCTGGCAGTTTTAGGTAACTTTTTCAGTTGGTTAAAATTTTTGCAATTTTGCTAGCAAAATCTTCAACCAACTATTTAATGCATGGGAGACAGAAAAAAGAAATCCAAGTTAGGACAGATGCACACTGCAACGTCTCCTGCAAACATCTTGTGACTGTGACATAAAAGCTAATGATGGCGACTTAAAATATCGTGCATGTCATTGCCACACTTTTTGTTTATTACAAATTATCTCCCAAGCAATTAACCTTAAGTAAGATTAAGTTTTTTTTCTCTACTTTTTTCCACTCGATTTTAATTGTAGTTAAAGAGCAGTAATGGCAAGCAGCTCTCAAATTTCAGTTTTAACACAAGACATGATTTTTCAAGGGAAGTTTGAAAGATCGGTTAAATTCTATGTTTTTTTTGCATTCAACCCTAACTTCAATCGTGCTTGTTCAGATAAAAAAGCACATAGCTTTTGCTTTCAGATTAGCACTTTAGCACAAAAAACACCATTTTTGAGTTCCGTTTTTGTACGTTACAAATAAGTCGCCTTCTTTCACTTGCCATTTGTAAACAATGAAAACAAAAAAGAATATGACTTTTAACCAGTTTTAGTTTAAATTTCCTCTAGAAACTTTTTTCCAAAAAAAAAAGTAGCTGACAGATATGTGCTGCAACAGCTTACCAGTCATGATTGAAATAAGTAAACGTGAAAGAGAAAATGTAAATTGTAGTTTTGGTCTTTTTAAAAATGTTTTATGTTGAAATTTAGCCATTTTGATTTTAATTGCTTGAAAAGTAATTTGTAATACACTAAAATTTGCCTATGACGTTATGGGATTCAAAAAACTGCCGTTCACAATTGACCATTCCAAAATTGTCTTTTGGTTCAACAGTAAGATGTATCATCCAATCTGGTTTACTAGTGTAAAGAAAAATTGCTAAATAGTCAAAACTAACAGAAACCCATGTAATGTGTAGAAAACAATTTACTAAAGTGTAATTGTTCACGGGTGGCTATTGCAGTCTTTTACATCTACCTTTACACAGTGGTGCCAAGTAAAGTAGATGGGGTCTCCCAAATTTCTTCTGGGGAGTGCAGCTACCTTGCAAATGCAGTAAAACTAAGTGGTTCTAAATAAATAGACCTTAATGTTTCTGCAATCAGTGCCTCTCAGTGAAACCCTGTAGTTTATGTGCAGTTACAAATACTAATATTTCAATTTTTTATTAGACCTAAAAGCTGCGCTTACAAACTTTGTGTCTTTGAATTTTTCTTTTTCCTTCTGTCAATTTTTGAATGCTTTTCACAAAGATAAAATTATACCTATCAAATATTTGCGACCTCTTTTTGTGGACTCTGTAAATGATTAATTAAAACTTAATAAGAATAAAAAAATATTTAGCTAGCTATGTTACTGTGACTCAACGAGGGTTCTGTAAACAAGCATGAGAAGTGCCTCAAACCTACCATTACTTTCATCGCAATACTTCCCCCATTAACTATGATTTGCAATTTTTCGCAACTGGGACAAAACTTCCTAAAATTTAACTCATTTGTTTTCCTGCATGGTTTGCAAAATTAGTTGACAAGACTCACTTAAAATTTGTCACTATCAATGGCATTTGATTCTGAGATAGGCTTTACGATGAAAGGAAGATGCACATTCTACTACCGTTACATCATACAAAAGTCTTAAGTTTTCTTCTTTCAA
The DNA here is from genome assembly GCA_963675345.1 of Trididemnum clinides. Taxonomy (NCBI): domain Eukaryota; kingdom Metazoa; phylum Chordata; class Ascidiacea; order Aplousobranchia; family Didemnidae; genus Trididemnum; species Trididemnum clinides. The sequence goes on along the minus strand of OY776284.1, from coordinate 24,068,917 downwards.
GTTGAGCAGCTTTGGCCATCAAATGCTTTCTGATTTGAGATTCAAAGTTTACTTGCAATTGCAAAAATCTTGTTTAGTTGATTATGATAGAGAAATTTAAGTGTTTAATTATTTACCATAATCAAACAACAATTAAAGTTTGTGATTAATTTTTGTTCTTGTGTCATAATCCTGGTAACCTACCTAACATTCCATTATTTCATAAAAGTTCTATTTCTCATGCTCATGTCAAGTGTTGGCAAAGGATTAATTTTATTTATGTGCATTGTTGACCTGCCATTCCAAAGTGCTGACGAGTCACTACTACAAAAGGTGTATAGTTTGAGAGACAAAAATTAATTTACTAAAGAAAAATAGCCGGGTATTTTGCTGCCACCTTATGATAATCTATAGGATACTTGTTTGTGAACATTTTGGAGCTGACATAACCATGCGAATTATTATGTCACCGAAGCGCATTGTCACATTTACCTCTCCTTTACTGCAAATTTTAAAAACTTGGTGCTCAAGCCCATGTCATTGTTGTTCGGAATTAGTTTTAGGTCTTTGTTTTAAGACCTGAAGTCCCAGTGGTTTTAAAAGATGTGCCAATACAAGGTAGAGATTACATATTTTTCGGGTTAATACAGTTTGACTAATCAAATACTGTTGCTGGGCCCCTATAATTAATGTCCAGGTTGAAAATATCAGATCAAGCAGCTGCACAGGCTTCACCCAATTGTTATTTGTGAGAGCAGTAATAAAAAGTTAAGGCTCTTTTACATTGTCTATTCTGGTTCCAAAATCTACTTGGCTAAAAAACATTATAGGGGTTGTGCATAGAGAGCCACTATAGACCCTGGCTTTGTCTTGCATGCTTTGTTTCTAGCTTAGGCGCACTCTGCAACTGGGCTTGCTTACAATTGAAATATCTAATTATTTAACTAAAGTTTATGCAGGGTTTCCATCATCACAGAAAATCATTAAAAATCCTTGAAAAAATTTTTTTCAGTAAAGTCATGGAAATTTACTAAATGATCAAAAATAAGAAATTTTGTTAACTGAAAAAGTCAATCAGTCTGTAATGATAGCTCAAGTGGTAGAGCACTGGGCTTGCAATAAAATTGTCACTAGTTTCTCACCTATTCAAAAGGGTGTTTATTGCCTGTGATCTAGGAAAAGGCTTTCTGCTTGCTTGCAATGCCTGTGGTAGAAATTTGTTGCATAAGTAGTCTTGCAGATGTCTACTTTCTGATTTAAAAAAAATTTTTAGATATATTTTTATGTATAAATTATTAATTCTATACAACCATAATTTATGATACTTTATGTATGAAACTTTTAATATAGAAGTTATAATTCTAAACATTATCTAACATTTATGGCATTGTAAAAGTTATAATGAGCCATTATTCATTTAATTTGTCTAAATATATCAGCCAGATATTTTTTGGGATGCTATCTCAGAGCCAAATTGCACAATTTTTTCATGTGGAACAACAAACTGTTCATACTTGGCATGTTTTGGGATTTACTCATTCTTTCGACAGCTTTTTGTGGAGGGAATTTTCAAAGTCAAAAATTACACTATATCTTTTGATTTAACTTTGAATCACGTGAATCAGAAAAACAGACATGCTAGTTAGATTTTGGGACAGTGATGTCAGTGCAGTGACAGAAAGGTGCCTTCCTTCAGACTTTTTGGGACAAGCTACAGCAGTAGATATGCTGGTTCATTTAAAAAATGAATTCAATAAATTTTATCATTCTCTATTTACAGTTGCAGTTTACTTTAAGTTAAATTTAAAAGTGTAACTCACCACAGTTTATGGACAGATTAACATTTATCAAAGCTATTGCCTGTAAAGTTTGTTAGTAGTGCTCTTTGTAGACAAAGTAGCAGTAGTGATTCAGTTTTTATCTGGTGTTGTCCCTTTAACAGAGATGGCCAGATTTACCCCATTCCTTCTGCAATTGCTCGCACTCCGTCCCTCCACTTGTCTCGTCTCTGGGCATCCTCCTTCTTCAAATCAATCTTCTCTGTCTTCTCTTCCACTTGCTTCTTCCAAGTCTTCTTCGGTCATCTTTGCTTTCTTTTGCCACCCACTTTAAGATTCAGAGCAACCCTCAAAACACTATCATCATCCCTCCTCAGCACATGTTCATACCATCTAACTCCATTCACTGTTGCTAACCAGTCTATAGTTTCCTTCAACCCCAACATATCCATCTGTTCTTCAGTCTTCTTCCTGTCTACCACTTTCTGACCGCACATGGCTCTCACCATAACTCTCTCTGTTCTTCTCAAAATTGCTTTTTCATTTTATTTTAGACACCATGTCTCAGTTCCATACAGTATTGCTGATCTTACACAAGAACGATAGACTACCTTTCATCTTCAGAGGAAACCTATTTCCAAGCAACAATTCTCCACATTCCCTGAATCTTACCCAACCGATTCTTACTCTTGCTGTAACTGCTGCTTCACAACCACCACTAGCATTTAGTCTGTCTGCCAAATAGCAAAATCCATTTACTGTCTCCACTTCATCGCACAACTTCTCGATCAAATCCATTGTCCCTTCCATTATTTCTTTACATTTCGAGCAAAAGATGTGATATTTCGTAAATATGATTGCAAACCGGTATGATGCTTTTTACATCTTTTTTATTTCATGGAAGTGCTGTTTCAAATCAATTGTTGATGTTTAAGAGTAACATGGTTTGCAATTTAGGAAGTACACTCGTTACAGTTCTAGTAATACTGCAGTTTCTAAATTGCAGTAACTTTATTGGAGAGTCCTATTTTTGCTATGCTGATCTGACCCAGAAAACCCTAATACACATTTTTTGGCACAAGCCCATTCTGACACAGGACTTAAACCCGGTGCAAAAAGCTAGAGATTTAGAATTGCTGGTGTTACGTTTTATCCACGATATATTAACGAATACTTCATAGGGACAAAAGTATTTAAGGGATAAAAGATATAGCTAGTATGTAGGAAACATGGCATCCAACTGATAATACTCTGATTACTATAGCATCCAAACGATAATAGTCACCTTTGACACATATATTACCATTTTATTCTGATGCTGATTGATCAACAAGACCTGGTAATATCAATAATTCTTTTGAATCTTTTCCCTTTGATTCTGAGGCTGATTGTTCAACCAGAACTAGTAGTATCAATAATTCTTTTAAATCTCTCTCTTTGAGCTGGATAGCCCTTGGGTCTGAATGGGTTGCTCTGAGAGAATGCATCAGAGTTGGTTGTGGTCAGGTGTCTTGCAAGCACCATGTCTTACAAATCTAAATTTAGCTTGCAAACCCTTTGTGACTTTCATAAAAGTGATGTTTTAATTCCTAAATTGGCTAGTTATCATTTTCTAGTCATTTAGGGCATAATAAAATACTTTTTAAAATAATGTTTGGAAATGCTAAAAAGGTCATGGAAAAGTTAAAGTTATATCATTAACAGTCATGAAATTTGGTGAAGAAAATTGTACAGAAACCTGTTTTTGTGTTCATTTGAAGAAATGCTTGGAAGCATCATTTCAAGATTGTAAGAGGGCACCAAAGGGATTGATATGTATTTTTAGGAATAAGCTATTAAATATTTCAGCCACTCCTAATGACTTTTTGTAGTACCGTATATGCTCGTTTAACCGCCCGGTCTTGATTAAGGGCCCGTTTGAATAGCCACCCATGTGAACAGAACTTAAAAATAAATTTTGAATATTTGTCTTCAACGATAATTTTTGTACATAATTTTACTTTGAAAATAACAAGCGCCTGTGCTTGAATAAGGGCCCATTTGAATAAGGGCCCGGTAGTGAGTTTGGTTGAAAAAAATAAGGGCCCGGGCGGTTAAACGAGCATATACGGTATCTATATTTGTATTACCTAAAGTCTTTGGCTGTGCACATGGTGCTAGGTCCCAGCATAAATGTAACAAAGGAAAGGACAAGCTGACCCAAAGTGATGCACTCTCTGTTAGGTTATTGCAATTGCACTGCCCTCGTTAGTAACGTCGAGGTTAAGAATATGGGTATTTGTGAGAACCAGTAATAAAAAGTAAATGTTTTTGACATAGCTACATCACATTGCAAAATTAAAAAGGGCTGTGTTTTTAATAGGAATGGAGTAGAAAAACAAGGGTGATAGTGCATTGCCGCCATATTTCTCCAAAATTTTTGAAGTTTATAGCAATGTCTTATGTGCCCTGTTTTCAGCAAACACTTGAAAGGTGGACTTGTTCACAATTAAATCAAGCAATTATTTCACACACTTTTGTCGGTTTATTTTAGCAATTACACTGAAGAATAAATGAAAAGTTGTGGGGAAGGGGGAGCTCCAAAGTAATTGTTGTATAATTTTAAAGTGTATTGCTAGTTAATGGTGATAAAGCTGTGCATGTATTGCTAGTTAATGGCATAATTGCAGGTAAGGGAAGTGTGAACTAACCCAAAGTCAACCACTTACAGTTATTGCAATAGGTTATGTCATGTTGTAATAGTATAATTCACAGATGAGGTTGTAGTGGTAAAGATGCATATAACTGCTGTGATTTCTGTATGATTTATAGTGAAAAATCGTCAGTTTGTTCCTCTTAGCTAGATTTGATTAATTTGTCTTAAAATCAGTCAGGCTTGTAACATAACTATAACCTGCCATTGCATTACCAAAAATAGCTTTCTGACCAACCACAATGTTAATACTGTAATGTATCACAGTATGCAACATATTGTTTAGCTGTTGCGTTTTGCTTTTTTTCACTTTCATCGTACCAGATAGCATTATAACATCGTAGAGAGAGGCAGTTTGAAGTGTGCAAGAACAAAAAGAAGAAAAACATCCTTTAGAATGCTCAAATTGCTAAAACAAAGAATCTGTTATTACATCATCAATTTACCTTTAAATGTAATAGAATTTTTTTATCAAAAGTACCATGTTAATATCTCCCAAAAAGCTATTATTCACGTTTGTATAATCAAAAGTTTTGGTGAAGATACAGAGAACAAATCAGGAAGTAAAGCGTTAGCTGTGACTTTATTTTAAACCCCAAAGGAATGAAAATATTGTAAGTTAGTGAGTTGACAGCTGGCTTTTGTTTAAGCATGAGATGGTTTCCCTCTGTCAAGAAATAGAAAATGTAAAAAAATGATCTTTAATTCTGACGTCATGATAATGTTATAAAACCCCTTGTGGCACTCACCCTGGGAAGGTGAACAATTATGCCAAGTTATTAGTACTTGTAATTATTAGTAACTGTAATCGCATTTTTACCTCCCTAAAATGTGGTAACCTAAGTATAAACAGGTAAATTTGATTTACAAAAAATATGATAACCTGCCAAATTGTATTTTTTACTCCCCGTAGAATGTGGTTAGCTAAGTATAAACAGATAAATTTGATTTATAAACAATATTTCTTACCAACTGTTGATATCTTAAGAAAGCTCAGGAAATTAGCCATCCAGCAATGCATAAATCTAAATAGTTGAGTCTAAGGGTTACTTTATAATGACTGATAAGTAATTGGTTGACATACATAATTTCATATTTTTGTTGACAGGTTTTTTGACTCTATTTCAGAAAATTAAAATTTGAAACAAAGTTGTTTGGTACCTTTTGACTATTTTTCCTCAAAAGCATGGTTATTTGACGGTCTGTATGTAGATTTCAGAAAGATTCATCAAAAAACAGAGTTTGTAAAATTTTGACAGATAGTCCTCTTGAAGCAAAAAATTTGGTGATCTTCCTACAAAAAAGTTGGGGGTAAGATGTCCTGTATCATCTTTTTAAACAACAAAATGTTTCTTTTAAACTACATATCATCTGAATGTTAAAAAAATTTCCTTTCCAAAAATATAACAGTTTTTTTATCTATTTTCAGGTTATGATGGATTCTCTTTCCTGTGAGAATGTTTGTTGTTTTTATCGTGAAGCAATCATTTATGGACAGAATGTGGTTGAAAATGCATGTTTAAAGTGGCTGGAAAATAATTTAATGCTCAACATGAAAAATTTCACTTTGCTTAAGCAGATTGATGCTGTGCTAATGACGCATGTTTTAAACTCTTCTAATTTATTTGTTTTACAAGTTGAAATGGATATATACACAATGCTTAAAAAGTGGCTTTATTTAAGCGTATCAACGTATGATGAACAGCTTTTACTTGAATCAAAGACTGAAAAGGAGATCAGTTTGATAGTTCAAAATCATTTTCGAGAATTATTTAAAAGAAATGAAGTTTTTTTTTTGGAAACTGAAGCAGGATTGTTTTATAAAAATACTTTTTCAGCAGTTCGATTTTGTAACATACTGAGAGACTTTAGCTGCTGTTTAGAGGTTGGTAGGAGTTGCACATGCACATAATATAAAATATTATTATTTGGAGCTGTAGCAATCTTTGTAATATAGGGTAATGCAAAACGTTTTTTAGCTAAACCAAATTATAACTACTATGTTTTTTAATTACTTGGATCAGAAAAATCTTAAATGCAGATGCATTATTGGTGAATTCTTTGTTTTATACACATACTAGCTACTTTTACTTGCCAAGCCATAATCAGTGTTGTCAGGGTTAAAAATATTGGTTCAATCAGCTGTGCCAACTTTACTCTAAGGACCAGTTTCAAGAACAATACATATTAAAAAATCAATGGTTTTTGTGACATAGCCAATTTTCATTCCAAAACCAAGTGGATTTCAAAAGGGGGATTGAGTCAAAAACATAACTCCTATTCTCTTTGTCCCAATCCTTCTACAGTTCCTTTAAATGACTGTGGGGACAAAAGTCAAAGAAGGAAATGCATCGAAATAGTGATGTTTTCACAAATACCAAAATTGGATATTAAGTGTTAGGCCTGTCACAATTTGGTGCACTTTTTTTGTGACTTCAAGTTTGTGGTGATGCTTTATGCACTCTGTTTTCTTCATAGGTGTAATCTGGATAGCATAACTGACCATGCCTCCCCCCCCCCAATTTTTGCTTTTTGCCATGGTAAGACTAAGAAAATTATTTTAACCTAAATAGCACAATGTTTTCTCGTATTCCATGCTATTTCTCACGTGATTACTGTCATGATTTTTTCTCAAAATTTCCAAGTCCTTAGCTACAGGTTAATGTGTCTAGTGTCCCATTATAAGTGTGCTTTGGGGGCAATAGGGCCATGTGCTTCGCTCAAGTTTTCAGTTTCAACTGGATTAGGTCTTTTAGATTTTTTAAGCACTAATCAACTTCCTTTTGACGCTATTTGGGGCAGTGATTAATAGTTTTAAGTTTGCACTCATTAGTTTGGGAGGAGTTACAGACATTTATATGTACTGACAAAACTCTACTTTGTGATATAAATTTAGAATGCCATTTTGTGGCACCTTGTATTTAATATGATAGCACTGCCAGGGATGTTAATGTAGTTTGATTATTGTACTAGAGTGACATCTGACTAAACCCCTATGACAAGCATTCTACAACAGAATTTCATTGTTTAAACTCATTTTTTATCAAACTTTTGAAAAAGATAGTGCAAAAATGTCTTGTTTTCAGGTTGAAAAAGATGGTGTTGTTCCTCATTCGTGGTTGATGCCACTTTATCGCCAACGATGGTTGACAATGTTACGTGTTGAACAAGGAGTTGATCGTGGACCCAGAGAAAGCAGTTCCATCGATCCAGACAGTTTGCGATGTGGTCGTGTGTTAAACCATGACATGGATTATTGCTGGAGATGGAATGGATATAATTTTGGTCTTGATTTGTTGATAACATATTCATCACAGGTGGGCAGAAAATCTTTTCTATTATTTTCGTGTGCAGCCAGCAAAGTAAAATCAATAATGCATTTTGTGTTGTTTTTTTCAACATCAAAATTTGGTTACTTTGCCAACAAAAATCAATGCATGACGACGTCCAGAGACCTTATTTTTACTTTCAATTTGAAGCATTTGAAAGTGCTTTGAAAATCTAAGTACTTTAAAAATTGATTGCGTATACATTAGTTTGTCCGGTGTCAATGAGAATAAAAATTGCTCAAGCACCAGCTTGCACTTCTGGAACTCAATGCATTTAGACATAAAGAGTTCAGCTCTTGAAATAATTTTGAAAATATTAAAAACCATTTGCCGAGAAATGAAATTGAAAATTATGCAACTAGTGTGGTAACGTTTATATTACACTATGCAGAACATGCTTGTTATTGAAAATTTAAGAACAGTTAGTAGTAATTAAAATATAGTTTGATAATTAAAATAAAAAGTCCAAACAAAATAAAACAACACTAACTGTAAAACACTAGTATATTGCAATAATTTGCACACAAATTTTTACTGGTTGGAAAAAGTTCATCAGCATCCACATCTTTTTTTCAAGCACTCCGGACAAATATAATTATCGGTTAAACTGTAAACACTTGTACAGAATCTTTGTTTGTTTTAAAGAAGGCATTTCTTCGTGATTGTTCATCTGTATTACATTGAATTTATCTTTCTTTGCTTGACCAAAGACAAATTCTGCTGCATTAGTGACCGATTTTACTTATCTTTTACCACTTTGCATGTTTAGTGAATTTAGTGGAATCTCCAGAGTAGTAATTTAAAATGCATTTAGTTGGGTAATATAGAGAGAGACGTGGTTGCTGTAAAAAGTGGTTTGGTAATGATTTCTGTTATCCAATCAATGAGTGTTTTGAGGTCGCAAGCATCAAGATCACACTTTATACTATAAATTTAAATTCAAAATTACATGCCATGATGCTAAAAACATTGAGCAAATCAGTACAAGACGCCAATGCAATTGCCAATAACATAAACTTTTAATTATACGATCATGCAGTGTAGATTTTTAGAAAAAAGCTTAAATTTGAGTAAATTGGATTTCCTGACAGCTATAACTCACAAATTTATTTTGCACCAACCAGATCAGATGGTGTCATTATGTAAGAAAAGTGACATCTCGTACTGAATATACCAAATGTATGTGGATGACATAACCTAATGTACATACAGTTCCCGTTATCTACAGTAGCATAGCTGCCTACATTCAATAAGTGTCTGTGACGGGTTGGATTTAAATCGTATGAGTATTTTGAAAACTGTATCGTGTTGTTTTTTTTAGCTAAAGTGTTTATGAAATATATTGAGTTTAGTGGTGCATGTGCAATGATGGCAGTTGTAATTTATTTGGAATCAATATATGTAAGCTCCTTGAAATAACATTAAAAATTCTTATGGAAGTGTTCAAAACTGCAGAATGCATTGTTTATGGTACAAAATTTTGTCAGATTCAAAAACTTGTGTTGGGTTACCAAATAGGCCACATATGAACAACAGCAAAACGTTCAATTGATATTGCTTTGCATTGCTATTTATCATTACTGGCAAATTTGAAACATCTAATGGTTCAATGTAAAACTGTATTGGTGCTTTCGATCACTGCAGAATAAGTTAAAATAGATGTTTATTTGTGTGTCATTAACCATTCTGAAAAGCAAATATTGCAATTGGTTAGACATCCTACCCTTGAATCAAGACTGGTTTAGCTCAAAATCAATCTATTTTTTCACAAATCTATATTTACTCCTTTCAACATAAGCAAAGCGAAGCAAAGTTAGAGTTTACTGTGAGCGCCGAAATAGCAGTTTTCTCTTAATTACAGAAATAAGCTGTTTTATGGGAAATCTTCTTCTTGACTTAATGCTTCTCTTCTGTAATTTTATTTTTGGCTTCAAATTACTTGGCTGCACCTATGCGCTCTTGTATTAGCCTAGGAAGAACATGGCCATGCCTTTCCCTGATGTTTTGCACTTGATCCCAGTAGGTGATAAACTATTTATGCAAAAAAGCGTCCTTTTTAATATCATATAGTGGTTGGCTTTTTTCTTTGCTTTTTTCACTAACTGAATTTCAATATCTATGCCCTTAATTCCAACCTTCCCACTCCTAATTCAAAACTGCTTTTACTTGCTAACAGCTCATTATTTCACAAATAGTCATTTGTTTGTTTTCTCAAGTATAGAGAGAAACTAATTCAAAATTGTGGATGTTGCGTCAATAGAGTTTTGGTTCTATCTCGACTTTAAATTTCTTTTTTTTAATTGAGAAGACTTGTAGTATTGCTTGGATAATAATCTGACTGCAATTTAGCAGCTAAGTGAAGTTTGATTTTTATTCAATACTTAACTGGAATACCTTAAACCAAGCTTTTCTTGATGAAGAACAGAACAGGTATATTCACAGAAAAACTAGAGACTTTAAAATTCCTTCACTTGTCAATCACACAAAAGCCAATGTATTCAAATATCAAGGCAGAAAAACTATATCAATCAATTGATCACTAGATTCTTGCCACTCTAATATTCCACAACAATATTTACAACAAAGAAACAGAATAATGTGCTATACGTCTCTATATTACTCTACACTCTTTTGCATTCTCTTCTCTCTCTGTACTCTGTGCGTGTAAAAATCTCGTTGCCTTAAATATGTGATAGGGATGCAATCTAGAAAATTCAAGAACGACATTATATGACAAAAAAAGCATTTGCTAAGAAATCATGCCATATCAGCAATTGAAAACTTTCGAGAGCGAAGAGTGTGTTCTAGATCAATCTTGAACGTAAACGTATGATCTACCACTGAAACCTCATAAAGAAGGCGTGTTACCATACCACTCTTAATTCAAAAGAAAAAAAGGTTTTTGCAAAAACAACCGAGATAAATAAGCAAGTTTAGATTTGAGACAATTCTAGATTTACAAATAAAATAATTACACCAGAACGAAGCAATAAATTACAGAGACTATCCATACAATAACTTTTCTAATGAAGCAAATTTACTTTTTTGTAATAGTGATCATCAAAGTGATTGAATCGTTTACAGAAATAAGCTGCATAGTGGGAATTTTGGTGGCGATTTTTTGTAATAGCTTTTGTAACGTCAAATAACTAGATGCCACGGTTTGTTTTGCCATAAAACCACAGCAAGGCATTACTTTTAAATGCTTGTTTTTTTAGTCTGCATACAACTTTTTAATGCTTACATCACAGAACCATTTTCACTTAATTTTTGTTAAGTAATTTCTGTTATCTTTTTTTTAGGTCAAAGTAGGCTAGTGTGCAAAACAACAAATCTTTTAAGAGTGGTGAAGAACTCTGTCTACTGTTGATTTTAAATTGGAAACACGCATTAGTAGTTAACAAAGAGGCAAACTCTGATGCTCAATCATGATTATGCATAAAGGGGGCATACAAGGTTATGCTTAGTAATTTTAATTGGCTATAGGCTGTCAGCCTTTTGTGGAAAATAGAGAATGGAAAGCTGTTGGTGACTTGAGCGCTTTAAGTTACAATAGTTATAAACAGGAATTATCAAAAGCATAAGCAGGATTTTATTAAGGATATGGGAGTCAAATCAGTTAGCGTGCACTTATTGAAAAAAATGATAAAAGTTGTAGATTGATTGGTTACTAGTAGACATGTGACGGGTGCCGACTGGCCTGTTTTGATCTACAAAATCTCCTCAGGGCACTTATGTCAATGAGAATCGAGGTTAGCAACTATGGCTTTCGTATGATTACATGTACTCTTTTTCCTACCACTAGTCAGCAAGGCAGGAAAAGTTATAATAACTATTTGGTTACAAGTAAATTAAACTTTAGACAACAAACTAAATTTTTATCATAGGGCTGTGCCACAGAGCATATTACCCTAATACTGGATGTCCAAGAAACTTCAACTGTTGGATATTTGGCATCTAGGTAGTTCACATTATAATTTATAACAATAATTGATTTGATTAAATGTCATGTTCTAAATGTGTTTCCATCTGTAACAAATAATTTGATTATATTTTATTGTTTTTGTTTCAAATAATTGAGATTGGATTCAAATGAATTGTGATGTAGTGGTTTTGCAAACTTTTTGAGGCAGCTTGATTAACTGCTTAATTAATTTTTTTGCTTGTATTTTCAGTCTGAACACTAACCATTCCAACCAGAAAGCTGAAGGTTAAATCATAATAACACTTAAAACTTTGATTTCAAAGAACATTACTGTTGTGTTGTTTAAGGCTGATCTTGTTTGAACTAGTTTTCTGGGCAGGTGGTAGCTAGCCAAACTTTATAATCATCATCCAATATTTTTAAACCATGTACTCCATTAGGTGCTTTGTAGATAGGACACTTAAGGATGGCGTGATTTGCAGCTTGCTGTTCTGCATCTGCATGTTGAAGAGGAAGCCAGTCCCCATGTGTACACACTTACAAGGAAACGACCAACCCCTGTTTACAGTTGATTATTTAGCTTAGACCATGAGGATTGATCCTGAGATAGTCCTGCACAGTGTTTCTCTCTATGACCTACACAGTGCATAACTGCTGGGCCAGAGCAAAATTGCAAGCAAAGTCATACAAACCACCTGACGTTGCTGAACAACCATTTCACCAGTCTTCACTCGTATGTTGTAGGTGTAAAAAATGATATTGTGGTACCCACTGCTAATTATTCTCTGTATATGCTAAGCGAACAAGAGATGTAGTTTACCCTGTTTTAGATCTAGGGTCCTTTGTCTAAAATTTTTTCCAAGGCGGCCTAACATCTTTTGTAAACATCACGTGACAGTTACACAACAGTAATTTACAAATAGGCACGCACTATTTGCATGCTTTCATTGTGCAGCATAATTAATCTAACAACTTCATTTGTGACGTCAGCCTGCCTATAATGTAACTTTTTCCTCAATCCCTCCAGAATTCCAATTTATTGCTTAATTTGAAGTTTGCATACATTGGTTTGCATATAACGGCACCCACTGTTTTTCACTCAGATGTATTTTGTTTGTTTATATACATTCTTTGTTTAGTTCAGTGCTTTTCAACTGTTGTTAGCATGTGGCCCGGTTATATTTTTCTCATTTTTATAAGTCAGGTCAACAAAGTTATCAATGTAAATTACAGGGATGTTGTCCAAATAAAATAAAAAACAAGTCAAAAAATTTTTTTCTGTTTTACCTGATGTGAAGGCTAAATAAAGTACTGGCACAGTGAAGATCATTGTCCACCAATTCAAATTCACTGAGCTTGGTCGTCATATCTGTCATGAATGCTCTTTATTTTTAATTTGATTTTGATTTGAAAAAAAATCGATTTAGACACCAGCTTGTGAGTTTTATCTTGTTTACTACTTTTTGCGACAAAAACTGAAGTTAACTATTTGCCAAAGACCTTGGAAGGTGACCAAAAAGCAACTCCAAACACACAACAGTTGCATGGGCATAAACACTGGTTTTTCAAAATTTGTGGGTGGGAGAAGAGACAAAACTGTGACATTGCACTTTGGTGATGTCATAATAGGCGTGGTTATATCAACCCTAAAAAGTTTATAAACAAGTGGCCTACTAGTAACTGATCAGGCCATGGGCAAAATGCCTGGTTATTTTCTGTCAAATAAGTTGATTTAAGTTAAATTTGATCACTCAAAGTCTACAGCCTTTGCAACCGTAATTTGTAAGCATTTCATAATGTCAGGTTAACTGTGTATGCAAATAAAATAATCCTTTGCTGATGCCCGACATGAGCACGAAATAAATGGGATGTTAGGTAGGTTGCCACAAGTATGACACAAGAGCAAAAATTACTTGTAAACTTCAATTGTTGCTTGATGTCACCAAATATGGTTAAGACACCCATCCTGTACCCTAGTGACTGGCAGATGACGATTCGATGACTAGAAGATTAGCTCAGTAGAGTTCAACGGCTACCTTCTATGCCTTATCCTTTGACCTAAGGACTTACGCTTGAGAAGCTAGGTTGCCAACTCACTCTTTTACAACACAACTCTTAATATACGAGCTTTTGCACATGGGCAATCACCAACACCACACTGTAGCAGCCGATAGTCCCCCTTCCTTACAGTAGTGCTTGGCCCTTGCCTTCTAATTCTTCTCCCTTCTGGCTTGTCTCTTCACCTCCCTTCTTTTCTTTCTTCTCTGTTTTGTCGCCTGTTTGCTTTTGTCTCTCTGAGTTTTCAAAATAACCCACCCGTATATATACTTTCCATCCATATGTAACCGAAATGAAGTTCCCAAATATTTTAGCCAGTTAAAATTACTAGAAACAAAAAATTAACAAGAAAAGGTTTGAAAACGGGGGAATACCGGATACTGATACCCAAAGAATAACCAATAAAAACGCATATAAAATAAATCAGAAAAGGTTTGTCTACAGGGGAAGTACAGAAAATAGCTACCAATAAAATTGCTTTGAGAATAAACAAGCAATGATTTCTATACGGGGAAATACCGGAAATAATGGCCAAAACAGAAAAACTATGTTGACACCGGATAATAAAATGAATATTCCAGAGATTATTATTGTTACACTTGATTATAGTGAATAATTAAACTAGTAACATTTCCCTATCGTAATCAATTAAACATCAGGCTTTTGCAAGTGCAAGTAAACTTTTGATCTAAAATTTGAAAGTATTTGATGACCAAAGCCGCACAATTCAATATCATAGAATAAAGATTTTTGTTCACTGTAGCCATAATGTGCAATTCTTGCTTTCTGCCTTATATGTATTTTAGAAAACAATGTTGTATATATTGATCAACGATAGCAAATTTCACTCGAGTCTTGTCAACTGATTTCACTAACCAAGCATGAAAACAAATGTTAATTTTTAGCAAGTTTTACGCTTGATGCAAAAGTCAATGAAATGCCGTTATTTGGATAGGTATTGTTGCAAAAGTAATGTTAGAGGGTTTGAGACATTTTTGAAGCATGTTTACAGAAGCCTCGACGATAGCTGCAGTAACATAGCTAACTAGATGTTTTTTTCATTCTTAACCCTTTAGAGTCCAACGTTCCCAAAATGGGAACATAGCATTAAAAACACGTAAATCATTTTTTACAGCCAGCTTGTGACATTTTTCTGTTTTATTACGTTTTTTAGAGTATTTTCTTTACTCTCAAAAGTTTTTTGGGCGTAATTAAAAAAAAAAATCCAAAAATTGAAAGAAAAAACTCAAAAATTAGCTTTTTGTTTATTATACTTAAGCTTATTATAAACAAACTAAAAAAAGTTTTTTTTATGCTAACACTATACATTAGCAAGAACTGGTCATATTAACTACTTTTAACTTAAAAAATATATGGTTGTACGTTTATTTTACCACTTATAACGTTTTTGCTGCGATGTTCTCAAAATGGGAATGTTGGTAACTTATGGATCAAAAAAATCTTTTTTTGCAAAAAGTGTTGTGGTAGTTATTAGGCAAAATTACATACATAACGCACAATCTTGCATGCACAATTGATGAAATGCTTGCAGATGTGAAGTTTTTTGACCTTTTAATGAACGTACAAAATACACAAGTGGAAATACTAGCACACTGTGGTGGTGTTCAGTTGCTTATATTAGAATGCAAATTACTTTCTGTGATATTGATTGCTGCACAACTTATGCAACCATTTTCTGCACTTAGTGCAACACAATCTGGTATTTTTTTGACAAAGCGCACATCTTCCTTGGGTTGCTTCCGTGGAACCTTACTGCTTTGCTTGGCGGAGCAGTTGTTCCGCCAAGACGCTTTCTGGGACAGTCCACTTTTCCCAGGGCTCTTACTATTTCTCTTCAAAATTGAATATGACTCATGCCGTTTGAGTTTACATGGTTATAGAACTTGTAAGCAGCCACATCAGAAAGCATATGCAAAAACAAGTTCCACCACCATTTTCTAGAACAAAGGCATGGTCTGTATGACGACAACAACCTGTCACAAACATCCACACCTCCCATTCCTTTGTTGTACATTTTGATATGGAAGGGTTGGTCTACAGTTTTCTTTTGTTCATTTTTTACTCTTCTTTCGACTTTTTGAATCAGGTACACACCATAATAATTACTTGCAGTAACTGGGCAATTGTCATTCCATTTTACACAAACAACTGAACTATCAGATCAAAAATCAAATGTCCTTCTGGGTTGTTTTTTGCTATCTTCTTTAGAGATCAAAGGGCAATAGGTTGTTTTGTTGTCCCTTATTGTACCACAAGCTCTAACATTTTCTCCAGCAAGATTGGTGAGCAGTGCATGGCAAGTAAAAAAGTTATCAAAAAAGACCACGTGCTGACTTGGGTTTGTTACAGGGCGCGACATTTTTTTTACAACATGAGTTCCTAAAGGGTTTGCTCTGCTTTCATCTTTGCCACAATATATTTTGAAGTTATATGGATATCGATCACTGCTGCAAAGCATCCATAGCTTGTAGCCAAACTTGACGGGCTTACCCTTGATATACTGCTTTGCACTATGCAGACCGCGATATGGCACCATGGATTTGTCTATACTGAGGTTTTTGTGAAACACACCAAACTGCTGGCAATTAGTTCACAAAAGTTTCAATAGGGGCAATACCTTTGCTACTTTAGATTGTGCAGGGTTGTGGTTGTCAGCAATATGCAAACATGATTTTATAACACAAAAACGATCTCTCGCCACAATATTTGAAAAGATAGGAGCTTCCAGATCTTCAGCTGTGCTCCAGTAGTCTGCTTCTGAAGGAAGATTGTGGTTCCCACTTATTACCAATAGACCCAAAAATTTTCTCATCAGTAGTTTTGAAAGTCTGCATATTTTTGTCTCTAGTAGCATATAAGTTTGTTTGTTCTACTAGTAGAGAAATCATAGAATCAGAAAAAAACAGAAAAAGTTTGGTACATACTCTCTCCTCCATGCATCATAACTTCATTTGATTTCTGCAGTTCCTTTGCATCACAAAGACTTACTTCATCCCTTTTATGCCATACTCTGTGCCTGGATTCTTTTTCTTTAATTTTGTATTCAAAAGCTTCTCCGTGTATTTCAACTTCTCTGGAAACTTAATCTGACTAGCATTTTTCATTCAAAATGTTGTCGCTACCTTCCTCATCACTTTCAATTTCCTGATTAGCCGATTCTGGAGGAAGCAGCACTATTTCAAAATCATCAGATTCTTGAGATTCAACAATGTCTTTAGCAGATGCTAGAAATCTTATTCGAGGCCTAGACCAACCAGCTCCGTAAAAAGAACTTGCTTTCACAACTGCAGACTTACTCGATTTCATCAAATGCAAAGCTACTGTTTTATACTGTAGTATGAAAGCCTAATGAACTTTCTGGCTGCGATATAAGTGTTTAGAAGATGGATTGTTGTGAAACTTAGACCTTTAATTAGCACTTTTGAAATCGCTAATTACAAAACAAAAGCCAGACAATCAATTGAAAGAAAATTATTTATCTTTGTGCTTACGTGTTTGTTTCACATGCTGTTGCGCTACTGACGTGATTTCAAATATTAGGTGGCAGTAGTTACCAACGTTCCCATTTTGGGAACATAAGAAAAAACATAAAAAATGAGCAAAAATTTTGTTTTCAAGGGTTGGTAAGTTTTAGTTAAGGCTATAAGAGCAACATATCTAAATCTCACGTTTTATTAATGTCTAGAAGTACTTCCCGTAATTAAAGGGTTAATAAGCTTTATTTAACCATTTATCGAATGCATGAAAAGAAATCGCAAATATTTGGTAGATAAAATTTTATCTTTGTGAAAGGCTTACGAAAATTGGCCAAAGTAAAGGAAATAGAGAAATATGTGAACACTCATATTTACTAGTTTGGTAAACGTAACTTTTAAGTCTCGTAAAAAATTGAAAAGCTAATGTCTGTAACTAGGCTACAGGTAAAAATTGCAGCATTTCACTTGCAGGCATGATAGCAAAAAATAGCAAGATGCACATTTAAAACTACACAGTTTTACTGCATTTGCAAGCGGGCTGTCCTCCACGAAAAACATTTTTGTAGAACCCCGCCTACTTTGCTTGGTACCACTGTGTACAGGTTTATGTACAAGACTGCAATAGCCATGCGGGTGCACAATTAAGCTTTGGAGAAAGTTTTCTTTTTGCAGTGCACAGCTTTCTGTGAGTTTTGACAATATAGTGATTTTTTTATGGGCTTGTAAGCCTCATTAGATAATACACCTTAATGTTGAACCAAAAGACGGTTTTGGAATGGTACGTAGTAAACGGCAATTGTTTACGATCCCTTAAAGGTGACTTCATAGACAAATTGTGCTGTATTACAAATTACTTTTCAAGCAGTTAGCATACAAAAAGATTACATATAGAGATAAAACGTTTTTAAAGAGATGAAAACTAGAATTCACATTTTTTTCGTCACGTTTTAAGACTTTTTTCAATCGTATCTGGTCAGCTATCACAGCATGTATCTGTCAGCTGCATCTAATGTGTAAAGAGTGATTCTGTCTGTACGTACGTTTGCTTTAACTCCTCTTAAACTACTTGAAATAGAAACATCAAATTCGGCACGATTGTTTTGCTCAAACAAATGCTAGCATCTAACCTGTCGTTTTACAAGAAATTTCATTTTTTGGGGTCTAAAATGATGTCACAATTGGTGCTTGATTGTGCAATTTGTTAGTTGTATTTCCTCAAACACTACTGGCGGTAGAAACACAATTAAATGCATTTTCAAAACATATGAATGACCTGCTTTCTATGAACGCAACTCTACAACAATTTAAGGTCATTTGACAATGCAACAAGCAATTTTTTATTTAAGCATTTTAAGCCTTCTAGGCAGGCTTCTTTTCTGTTTTTTTGCACGCTTACAACTCGCTCTACGATGTCATAATACCGTCTGGTACGATTAACGCAGTATTTTGCTTACAGACATCATAGTATAATTTTTTTCAAAAAATTGAACATTTTTACGAAATCAGTTTACTTAAAAACTTATTTGTGACCTTATTTATACAATAGAAAAATTTGCTGAAAAATGATCACCAGCATCATACCCTATCATACCCTACAGCAATCTATTACATCATGTCAATAACTCGTAATAGATTGCTGTATGGTACTGTATGATGCTGGGGATCATTTTTGAGCAAAGTTTTCTATTGTACTTTGATGCTGGAAGCAGATCCCTCTTAATAGGAGATCGCCTTGAAAATTGCTAGCTAGCAACTCCTGACCTTATTTATCAATCGAATTTCAAACTTTTTTCACCAAATCAAAGAGTATTGCGTTTTATACTAAAAAAACTAAACTTTATCACCAGTAGTGCAACTTTCTACCCCTCTCAAAAATAATAAGCTAAGTGAAAACAGGTAAATTTATTACATAAAAGTTGTAATAAGTTACTAGCAATTACTGTCCTTTGATAGTTTTGGTAATTTGCTTTCCAGAAGTATGTGACTCTAATTAGCTAATCTAACGATTAGTTCATGAGAGCTGATCAAAAACTGGTTGCCATACATCATGTTCTATTTTTAGTTGAACAATTATCCTACTTGATCTAACAAACTTGCAGTTGTTAAACAACGTTCAACGTTAAGTCTTTTGTGCATTTTGACTACTTTTTCTCACAGGCATGGTTCTTTTGCATTATCTGTCTACGTTTTCAAAAAGATCCATCAAAACGTAAAGTCACTAAACGTTTATAAAATGTAGTCTGCTGGTGAAAACACTCAAAATTTTAATGGCTGCAGTTCACAAAATTGCAATATCTACAAAACCTAAGTTCTTTGGTTTGTTTTGTCTATTCTTTGTCGATAGCCTGGATCATTGGCAGTATCCATCAAAATATTCAAAAAGATCCATCAAAAAATGAAGTTGCTACAAATTTTATTATATAGCCAACTTAAGCAATACACTTGGCGATCACCCAAGAAAAAAAGAAGGGGAATAACGATGGTCCGGTTAAATCTTTTGCAACAAAATATTAGTGTTCAGCTACAAATGATCCAAATGTGGAAGCAATTTCATTTGCATTTGGGTGAGACTGGTGCAGCCCACTGATTTGGTATTCGAAACCTTGACATTACTAATGGAGGCTCTGCTATTGCAATAACTTACTATGAGTGCTTCATTTTGAGTGAGTTTGCTTTATGCGTGGCTGTGTTTATGTCACAATCAAGCAATATGCGCATGGTGAGAGCTGTTAGCTTAGACAAATTCACCTAGAGTAACAAAAAAATGGTAAGTAGCGGTACAAATATTTGATGCCTTAATCATGAAAACACATAACAATTATCTTGACGCCTTCCCACATTTTGGATATGCTTTTAAGCAATTGCTGAATTTAACAAATAAAAGTCTGTTTACTTAAAAGAACACCTATGATGATATCAGGGCAAATGAAATATTGCCAGCACACGATAAACTTGATAGACATGTAGTGGTTATGCACACTTGCCCATATTGCTTTTTTAATCGATTACGTTCCAAAACAACTTTTATTTTTGCTTAAAATGAATATATAACATCTTATGCCATATCAAGGTGCAACAAGCAATTATTTATTTTTAAGTGTTTTGAATCTTTTTACAAAGCATTGTTACCTCATAATCGTAAAGGACATCACAATGCTTGCCACTATATAGTTAAAACAGCAGCATGCAGCATAATTATCCACTATCATTTGGATGGCAAACATACATGGTAAAGCCCATTACTGATATTTCTAATTGATAGGCTCTTTGTATCAGTACAAAATGCTAATCTTCATTGAAGAGTAGGGAGATCTGGATTAGTGACAAGTTAAATGTAATAAAATTCCAAGTTTGAGATGAAATCAAAAGAGACCAATACTAGCATCAATTTGTAAAACTGGATTAAGAGGGAATGTTTTTGTTTGAAAAGGCTTAATAGGCACAATAAGTTATATGACTTTGGGGAAAAGCATATTCCCTTTTCATGCTATGGCCGAATTAAAGCATACACGTAGCCAAAGGACTTTAGTCAGAAATATAAATATGAAAGGAAGCCCATCAAATTGGCATAAATATTTATAGCTTATTTCTTTAATTGTCATGACGACCACCATTTGGTCGCACAATCACAGCTTCCCTGCTTGGCGCTAGGCATAAAAAGGGATAGTGTGGAGAACAAGCTGGCAAGCTTGCTTGTGTCCTTGGGCAAGGCCCTTAATGGGATGCCTCCACCTTTATGTGGCAGACAGGTGGCCTATTCGTACTTCACCGGGTTGCAATTGTGAAGTTGCTAACCCAGCATGCTGCAAGAGGCGACTCTTGGATACCCACCAATGGCAGTAAGCTTGTTGGTAGTGGGGCTACCAGTCATTCATGACTGGTTTGAAATGGGCTGCCATCTTTCACCTAGCCTAATTTCAATTAGGTTTACGACATGAACCTGAATTGCCGTTTGTGCGGTATTTCCATCCCAAGGAAGAGGAGGGGTAATCACAACAACAATAACCACCATTTGGGCATTGCCACCATTTTCGACTATGTTTTACTCCCCATCCCCTTCAGCTTTAAAAAGTACAAATGATAGTTTGTAGCATCATTCTTTTTGAGCACTTACCAGTCTTGATTCATAGACCAACATTATCACCATTACATGTACAGGAACTATGGTTTATATTGTGTACAACTTTTCACTGCTGCTCTCACAAATTTTTGTACGGTGAAGCCAGTGCAGCTGCCTTAATTGCTGCATTCTGACTTGGCACAAGTGATGGCATGACCTGCCGGGGTGAAATTGCACCATATTTAGAATAAACATTTTTTCTCTGTTTTGCTTGCTAATACCGTTATAGAACTACCGGAATTAACTCTTTCGCTCCCGCGATCATCGATTGATGATCTCGTGTTTTCAGTGTTTTCCTCAAATTTTTTTAAAATGAGTTACAAAATTAGTTTAATAAAAAACCGATTTGTGACTTTATTTTTCATCCGATTTTCATAAAATTTTCAAAAGATCACTCTTATTTCCTCACGCATCAGAAAATGTATAATTTGTGCCCAAATTTTTGGATTTTTATACCCAAAAACGGTTAAAAAGACCAACAACCCAGTTGCAGACGACAAAATCGGCCAAATTCTCAGCACGTGCCAACTACACTAAAATCAAATTGAGATTACATCTTTACCACATAACCAAACCCTTTATCATTGACACAGTCTGAAAACTACTCTTTTGGGGCATCATTTGACAAAATTTCAAGCGATAATAATAAATTTTACTGTAATGAATTTCCAAATTTTTTAGGGGTCTCAAACCCCCCCCCCAAACAAATTTGAATGGTAAGTAGATAAAAGTAAATTTAGTGCATAAAAAATATGATATGTTGCTAAATACCGGTCTCATTTGAAAGCTTAGGAAATTTGCTTTCCAGCAATATATAACTTTAAATAGTTTAGACTAAGTGCTATATGATATTTACTGATCGAAAATGAGTACTGTACATCATATCAGTTCAAAACCCCCAAAATGTTTTGACTTACCTTCACTAAATTATAATTTTTAGAAAAACTACATCCTATAAAAAGATAAAATAAATTGCAAATGTTTCACCACTAAAGTCGTCATTTTGTATCAAGTTTCCAAGGAGACAAGAAGCGAAATACAAGTTTAAAAGCTTGTAGAAGTTTGGCTTTCGTAAATCAAAGTTTGCTGTATCCCCCTTGTTTCTCAAGAAATGGGGAGGGTGTAAACAAGCGGCTGTTTCATTGTCAGTGACAGCATATTCTATTTAAACTTAATATTTTCTGAATCTTGAAGAAATTCCCTGTTCAAAAATACATAATGTCACATGGTTTATGCTAACCTGTAGCAGATAATAACTGATCATATTTTAGGTACTGAATTTAACTACCAAAATTTTGTACCGGTCGGTACCGGTCAAAAAAAAGGTCATGTATCTCAGAAAATTGCGAATTGTAGAAAACCTAGGCTTTTAGGTAAGTTTTGAGTGATGTACCTTGAAAGCTTATTTCCTTAGCATCATTTTGCGACCATTTCTAAAAAAATTGGTAGAAAATAAAATCTGTAGTGATCTTTGAGGTGAGGGTACCTCTTTAATTTTGAAGACAACTACCCCCCAGTTGGTGGGTTAATTTGCATAAAATTTGCATATTCAAAAAAATGTTTTTTTTTCTATTTGAAATCCTCAAGAAATGTAGATTTCAACGATATATTACACTTAATGTAGAAGTAGACAGCTGAGTAATGATTTACAAACAAACTTGAGGTACATAATTATGATTGATTATGACAGTTTTTCGCGCTGCCACCTTACGGACATTTTTTTTCGCTATTCACGCGGGAGCAAAAGAGTTAAAGCTATAAATTTTGAGAAAAGCAAGGATTCTTTTAAATCCTCTGAGCACACCTAAGCAAAGAAAAGCAAACAAGCGACATAATGCATAGCCAGCAGGGACTAGAAAACAACGTCACTGTATCAAATTGTACTACATGAAAGATATTGATATTTATAGCTTTATAAGGCTACCGGAACTAAACCTACAACATTTGGAGAAACGGAAGGACTTTTTTTACTCTTCTGAGCATGCCAAGCAGGAAGAAAAGAACATGCAACATCATAAGAAAGTTTGAAAAAACATCAAAAGAAAACAATGCCCCGAGCGAAATCACACCACATGAAAAACATTTTGCTGATTTGCTGAAAATTGCTCAATATCAGAAACGTGTTCCCTATTTCCAAACTAAGGGAAACGCAAGGCCCCTTGAGGTTTGTGTAGCCAATGAACAGGGTACATAAATCTAAAATATAGCCAGGAACTTGAAGTCAGAAATTCTATTAGGAAGAGGAATGCACCAAGTCGTGAAAATTTTATGTGCAGAAACAAACATTAACTTTTTGTTACTGTTCACTTAAGTGTTTGATGGGTGAAACAGGCTTGGTTGGCTGAATCGACATTCTTAATCCTGACACTCCTGATGGGGGCCCTGCGGTGACACCGACATATATAAAGCAAGCCTTGTTTCTTGGCTGATATGCTGCCTGTTGGGTCAACTAAATCTATACAATAAAACAGTGTTATAACATCCCAAGTTTAAGAAAAAATCAGAATAAAGCCATAAACCTAACAATTTGTAAAACTGAATTTCCAGAGGTACTTTTTGAAAATAATTTTGCCTGATTGGCTCCTACTAGAATATGGTGAATGGTTTTGGGCAAAAGCATAGACGTTTTTGTCGCTATGTTGGACACAAGGAAAATAGTGCAGCCAATGAAAATACCACAAAAATAAATAGGAAAGTGGCCGCACCAAATGCCAAAATAGGCTTACCATTAAATAGTTTATTTCTTTAATTGTAAAAGCAAACCACCATTTGGCCACCACCATCATTTTTCACTGTGTTTTAATCCCTTCCCCTTACACTTTTTAAAAGTACTACTGTAAAAGTAATTTATGGCAGGTTTCTTTGTGAGCATTACCAGTCTTGATTAGAAGAATAAGATGATCAATATTACGAGTACAAAAATTATAGATGTGCGTAAAAAGCACAATTTTATTGTATCTGTTCATACAAAGTGCATAATGTGTGAAGCCGGTGCAGCCAGCTGAACCTATAATTTTAACCCCGACGTTACTGATGGCAGAGCCTTGCTAAGCAATGCTGCCAGAGCGAGCTAGTTTCATTAAAAAAAATATTTTTCTAGGGGTCTCAAATTAGAATTAGTTATAAGTCATATTCTTGGTTTTTTCTTGGTGTTAGTTACTGGAAAATCCGAGAAGGTTATTGTAATTTACAAAAACTGAGCCATTTTCTCAAAAAGTAGTGTTTTTTGTGCTAAGCTGAAACCGAGAGCTCTATGCTTTATACAGGGTGTCCCAAAATAAATGAAACCCACAAAATTGCTAATAAATATGTTGATTTTAACCCTATAGTTTATATTTTTCAGATTTGATAACAGTTATAAATAACAATTATTGTTTTAAAACCCCATGGCTTGGAAATTAGAAGAAAAAATTTTTTGCGTCACGACTTATATAGAGACTAAATCCTATAAGACTGTTCAAACACGCTTCCGCAGGAAGTTTAATTTCAACACTTATCCTGGAAAATCCCAAATATTCCTGTGGTATTGTAACTTTCAAATCTATGGAACTGTAAATAAACGTAGCAAGAAATTAGAGAATCCATCTAGTGGAAGGAAATTGAGTGCAAGATCTGCAGATAATGTGGAAGCGTCCAGAGTTTCTGTTGGCCGGAGCCCGAAAAAGTCCATTCGAAGACGCAGTAGTGAGCTCGGCATTTCGCGGTCCTCGCTGCATAGAATCCTTACTCAAGACCTTAATCTGTATCCTTACAGATTCTCTAATTTCTTGCTACGTTTATTTACAGTTCCATAGATTTGAAAGTTACGATACCACAGGAATATTTGGGATTTTCCAGGATAAGTGTTGAAATTAAACTTCCTGCGGAAGCGTGTTTGAACAGTCTTATAGGATTTAGTCTCTATATAAGTCGTGACGCAAAAAATTTTTTCTTCTAATTTCCAAGCCATGGGGTTTTAAAACAATAATTGTTATTTATAACTGTTATCAAATCTGAAAAATATAAACTATAGGGTTAAAATCAACATATTTATTAGCAATTTTGTGGGTTTCATTTATTTTGGGACACCCTGTATCTTTACGGCTAATTCCCTGCACAATTAAAATTAGCTTTGAAACGTAAAAAGATATAGATTTCAACCAATTCCAGTGTTGAACTTCCGTTGAAAAATGATGTCTTGTGTTATTCTGAAGTTTAAGAGCTGTTTGCTGTTATTGTTCTACTGCTGCAATTGAAATCAAACGGCAAAAGTAAAGAAAAAAATAAGTTTTTGATCTTACTTATGTTAACTGCTTGAGATAATATGTGTTACTAACGGCATGCTCAATCGTTAAATCATCGTCACTCGCCGTTGCGTCACAACAACGTGATGTTTACACGAGACGTCGCACTGTGGTAAAAAAAGCGTCGGTCAAAACATTAACCTTTTTTATCCTAGCGTTGCATATATGCAACACAAAATTGCCTGATGTTTATTTCTTTGTGCAGAGTACTAGACGAATGACTTCAAATGTTTGTTTTGTTGTAGTTGTAGGTTATAAAATTACTTTATATTACATACAAGAAATTTTGTTTTTTGCTGCTGATTGTCTTCAAAAAAAATGTCAGAAGATCCTTTATGCTCAAAAAATTTTCAAAGTTACAACCTTGAAGCTCGGTGAGTAGAAAAAACACTAAACTTAAAAATTGTGTTGTAATTTTTTAATGACATATGCAAATAGGTTCAGGTATTTATCTATATAATAATTGTTTAAAAATGTTCTGTGATTTTTTTGTTATTTTTGTTTTAAACTTGCGTTGCATATATGCAACGCTAGGATAAAACATGTTCTAAACAAAATGCCGTGTGTGACAATAGTTGTTTTTTTTTGCAGGCTAGCCCAGCTTACACTAAAAGAAGTTCTAGATACGATAGATCTCAACCGAATTCTAGATACAAATACTGAAATTGTTGTTGAACCTCCAGAAGTGCATTATGTAACTGATGAGGACTCTGCAGAAGAGGATGATGCTGACCTAAATCACTTATCTGGAAATCAACTTAGAGCACCAGCATTTATCAATAGTTTATCAGCTGAAGATAATTTTACTGGTAATCCACGAAATCAAGTTCATAGCATTACATCTTCTACAGTTTAAAAGCCTAGAACTTCCAAAAGAAAAAAGGCGACAAAAAATCATGGATACAAGTGGAAAAAGGAAGAAAAAAATAAAAGCTTTCAAATCCCTTTTCCTGAGCCAAATTTCAGTCATTACAATAAACTCTCTGAAACTGCACTTTTTGAGCTCATTTTTGATGACGAATTGATTAAACTGATGGTTGAGCATAGTACATTGTATTATTTGTCAAAAAATTGGCCCAATTTAAATGTTACAAAAGAAGAGGTTAAAGTGTTTTTTTAGGCATACTTATTGTATCCGGATACAACCTACTGGGCAGTAAAAGGGACTATTGGTGGACAGGAGATGACTTGCACAACAACGCCATTTATGAAGCTATGAGACTATGAGACATGTTTGAAGTTATCATGAAATGCCTGCATTTCAAAGACAACAATAAATTGGATAAAAATGACAAATATTCTAAAATTAGGCCACTCCTTGACCACCTTGAAGAAAAGTTCATTCAACATTTTATTCCATCACAAAAGATTTCGCGTGATGAAGCAATGATACAGTATTTTGGTCGGCACAGCGGCAAGCAGGCAATTCGTAATAAACCAATTCGATTTGGATACAAAGTATAGAGCCAAAATACACCCAACGGATACCTCATAACGTTTGATGTTTATCAAGGCAAAATCTATCAAGGAGATGAGGAACTGGAGTTGAAACCAGGAAAAGCTCCAGCCACAGTGATGCACGTGCTTGGCAAAAACAAGGAGAAAAGTGACCTTCCTTATCATATTTTCACGGATAGTTTATTCACTACAGTTCCCTTACTGAAAGAAATGGATATGAATGGCTATCTAGCATCAGGTATTGTAAGAGTGAACAGGCTTGGTATGTCTTGCCCTCTTGCAGATATTAGTGACTTCAAGCGCTCTAAAAGAGGGTCAATGCAAAGTGTGCAAACCACTATATCTTCCTCTACACAAAAAACTTGTATAAAGTAACTCAGTGGATTGACAATGGCGTGGTAACACTTGCATCTTCTATGTTTGGTACGAATCCTCAAAAGCAATCCAAACGATGGTCCAAATCACTAAAGAGAATTATCAACATTCCAATCCCAAATGCTGTTCATCAAAATAATTCTGGTGTGGGTGGTACTGATCGCATGGATCAAAGTATCAATGCTTTTAGAGTATCAATTAGAGGAAAAAAATAGTGGTGGTCAATATTTACATAGATGTTGGATACAAGTTTACAAAATGCTTGGCTTCTTTGACAAATGCGAGGGGAAATAATTTCTCAAAAAAACCTTCAAAAGAAAGTTGCTATGACTTATTTGAAATGTCATCAAAGCAAGCCAAAAGGACCTGGTAAAAAATCAAAAAATGCACCTGGTGCTCAAAATGCAAGGTATGACCAAAAATTTCATCTGGTGATTCCCATTCCAAACAACAAAAGAAGAAGATGCATGGGCGAAGGGTGCTCTTCAATTGTGAAAACACAATGTCAAAAATGTGATGTTGGGTTGTGTGTTTTTTGCTTTGCCCTATGTCACACGCTGTAAAGTAAAAGCAAAATTTTGCAGTTGAAAAACGCTGGCTTGTTTTGAATCTGTAACTTCATCAAACTTATTTTGTCGTGTTAGAATATTAAATTTTAAACTTTATTGTGCTTTGTTGTAACCATGATCAAGTTAATTTATGTGCTGTTTAGATTTCCTTCAACTGTGTTCCTAAGTTACAAAAATAAAATCAAATTCACAACTACGCCCAGCAAAAACGAGAATGTTCTATTGTGTCTGAAACGCGCATGCTGTTTATACCCTATTATCCTAGCGTTGCATATATGCAACGCTCCATAACTCAGAATGTAGTAAATAAAAAATAAAAAAAACTTCATATATTTTGTTGTTAGGGTACACATAGTTCATACCATAAGTTTTTAAAAAAATCATCAAAAAAAAATTAATTCAGGCTAATATGGGTTAGTACATTTCACTGTCTCCCATGCATTAAACTGCTGGTTGAAGATTTTGTTAGCAAAAATTTAAACAAACTGAATAAAATTTACCAAACATGGCCGGACTTTTCTACGAAACGTTAAAGTTTACCTGCGAATCCGTCTGACGAGTTTTCGCAAATTCAAGCTTTTATGCGTTTAAAGGAAAAACTGGTCCTTCTAGTCTTTCTATAGAGTTGAGCTTAAAATCATGAGATCTGTAGGCGGAGCTGTTTTATTCCATGTTGCACTGTTGGTCCATCCAATGAGCCTAAGCATGGCTGCAGCCAATTGTGTTGGAGTGATTTTGCCTTTCGCATCAATGCTTTCCTTGAAACGAAAAAAGGTGCAAATCTTCGAAAAAGTGTCCGGTGGATTTGCAGTTAAAATTTAATGTTGCACAAAAAGTTTGGTGGTTTTTGGTAATTTTTTTCTGTGTGTTAAAAATTTTTACAGTTTGCTAGCAACAGTTTTCAACCAACTGCTTAATAAGTGTCAGACAGTGAAGAGGAATCCAAGTTCAATTTTCCTCTAGTTTTGACCAACATTTTTTCCAGGGCAGCGCAAGGTCTTATGTAAACATCGCGTGTTCGTGACGCACCAGATGTTGGCAACATAGGTAAGGCGTGCGCTGTTACCATACTTCATTTGTATTGATTATCTTTCAACCATTTAACGTAAAATAAGATCAAAAGTTTTTTCTCCACTTTTTCCTGCCAATATCAATCGTAACTAATAAGCAGTAACAGCAAGTATCTTTCAGCTTCAGTTTAACAAAAGACATCGTGTTTCCAGGCGTTCAAACTAGAATTGGTTAAATTCTACAGTTTTTTATATGCTTCAAAGCTAATTTTAATCGAACCTGTTAAGCTATAAAAGCTCATAGCACCTGGTTTTAATTTAGCAAAAAACGCCAATTTTGCAGAAATGATTCAGGTTTTGCAAATTACAAATAAATAGTCTTATCACGGTTGCCAGATGTGAAAATTAGGAGTAAAGGAAAGATATGAATTTTTACCGATTGTCGTCGTGGTGTAGTGGTATTGTTGCGGGCTTCAGAGCCAGAGCTCTGGCGTTCAAAACTCTATAGAAACACTGGTGATATTTGTCAGGAAGGGCATCCGGGATTTAAAGTGCTACGTTGCTCCAGTACAAAGTCTGGTTCAAAAAGGAATGTGTAGTGGTAGACATACATTGAATCAGCACGTTTGAGCCTGCGAAACGCCGGAAAAATGACGTAAACCGACTCGACTCTCTGTTGCGTAAATAGAAGTTTTGGTTTTATCTCAACTTCAATTTTTTCTTAAAATTGAGGCGACTTAGTGGTATCGCTGGAATAATTAATTCTGATTACAACTTAACAGCTAGGTGGAGATTGACTTCTGACTACAACTTACTTTGGTTAGATGAAATCGCCTAGTTGTGCTAAATAATGTTAACCCTTGTCCAAAGCAAAACCCCATTTAGGAAATGGACTTCTCTAAGTATTCTTGAAATGGGTAAAGTACACTCATGTTAGAATTTGGCAGTTTATCAAAAAACGTGTTCTGCCCTTCGCTTAAATTCAATTTTTGATTGATAGGGCTTTGGCTTTTACTTGTTACTGCATTGCATCCATGAAAATTTAATTTTACAGTTTTTATTGCTTTTGGAGTTCATGAGCTTTTCGATTTTACATTTTTGATTTTGTTTGTTCACATTTTATTTAGTTTAAAAACAAACTACACTTTGCGTTTGAGTGTTAAGCAGCGCAAGAACAATCAAGCCGTTGCTGCCTTAAAGTGCCTTGATATGATTACATATGTCATATTACATTGCCTTGATATGATTTAGTAAGTAAATAAGTAATACATGTATATACCTGGGTAATACGCGATATTTGATGCTAGCATCCTGTTTGTAGCGCAAAACGCGGCCATATCCATTGGTTTATTATTCACCGTGGTTTATCCAAAAATATAAAATGCAAGCCAAAAATTTTGGTAGTTATTATCTGGTATAAGAATAGGCTACCAGATGTCTGGTACAGCCCCAATTTTTGGGCTTGAATTAAGGCGGAAATGCGATTACAGCATGTAGGCGTAGCCAAGCTAGGAACAGATGCCATGCCCTTCAAAAGCCTTCAACCTGATACCATTTTCAAGCAATTTTTTTAATAGCGTAAAGATTTTAAGAATTTCTTGTATTGAAGAATCCTAAATTGAGAACAACTTTTTGTTGCTGTTCTCGCAACTGGTCGTTAGGTGAAGCTGGACCCGCTGGCTTATTCGATATTCTAATCAAGGCCATACGGACTACACTAATCAACAGTCTCCTTAGTATGATTGTACGATTTTTGACCTCGCTGGGTTAGGTTAAAATGGTTGTTAGCCTCCCCGAACGTTCCAGAGACCCCAAGTTTTTCCTAAATGATCATATGGGCGATGCCGACATAGCCAGCTAATTCGCTATATTTATATTTACCTTGTAATATTTTAAGCC
Source organism: Trididemnum clinides (assembly GCA_963675345.1). Classification (NCBI taxonomy): domain Eukaryota; kingdom Metazoa; phylum Chordata; class Ascidiacea; order Aplousobranchia; family Didemnidae; genus Trididemnum; species Trididemnum clinides. Next base: position 24,037,945 of record OY776284.1, on the reverse strand, counting down.
ACCCAGAACTTTGCTGTTAAAGCGGAATATTCACTCGCAACGGAGAATTGCGTCAGTTGGTTTAACTTCGCAACGAAAACTTATTTATCACATTCGCGTATTCTCTCTTGATGAAGAAGGAAGGCTTCTTGATCAATTTTTTGCTGGTCCGAATTTTTTGGCTCTCGAAAAAGACGAAGAGCAAGCTGTACTTACTATTGAAGAAGGTGAATTTATGTATCAGGCAAATTCGTAATAATGGACTCTAATCTAGCACCTCTTGATAGAAATGTTTAAAGAGAAAATGCCTACTTTTCAGTAGTCTTGTTTAGCTCTCATTTTTTGGTCAGGACACAAAGTAGCAACGGATATGGTTTTTGTGCCTGATGTTTTGGGTCAAAGCAATTTGTTTTCTGCTCTACAAGGCAAAGTTAACTATCCTGCAACAATCAACTGCTATCTCAGCGTGGTGGTGGGTCCTTTAGCATCTTTACTGTTGCCTTTAGCTCGGTCAATACTACTCCTACCAGGGTAGTTATTCTTCTTCACCAGGGTTTGGTGACCTTTTGGCACCCTCTTCTGGAGTCTTCTCCCTCTTTACCCTCCACACCTGTTGCCATTGCTTCTCCTGTTTCCTTACTTCTATCTGTCACCATCAGGACTTCCCAATATCAAGGAGGAGGTTTTTACGTGAGAGGTGTGGAACTTCACTTTATTTTGCTTTTCCATGTTCATCTAATTTGTATTTAAAAGTCCAATCTCATTTCCTATTCTTCTTTCAGGATATACATGGCCCTATGATCTGATGGCAACCACTCCTGACATGGGTCTGCTTTTCTGATGACTGGTGGTGGAGTCATCACACAGAGTTTTCTCTTTACTAAACTCACCACTATACTAAACTCTTGACCCCTATTCTGACTACATGGGGATTATAATTTTGCAAAACTTTCTTTCTTTCTGAGCTTGTATGCTTCACTTGTTCTTTTCTCTCGGCACATTAGATCCAAGTCTTATGTTTTTCTTTCCACCAAAAATCGTTTTATTTTGGGAAACTTTTAACTGCCTCCACTCTCTCTGGAATTTGAGAGGATCCCAGACTCTAGTGAGAATGAATTGTTTGATTTGGTCTTCTCCCATCTGCTTTCTCTCGACGAACCTCTATTTAATCACGTTTTTTTAGGTACTCTGCGAGCATTCCTCTTGCTCTCTTCTGCTTGTAGAAGGTGCTTTAAGACTTAGTTTCTAACGTTTTTTCTAGTCTTCTCACTGTCCCCGTTCTATTTTTCTATCCCAATAAAAGTTTGTAAAATTTTCTAAAAGCTTGTTCTGACGACTTTGCAACTTATTTTGATATTTGCTGTTCTCTTGCAGAGAAATACCCTGCTCTTTTTATTTCTGTAGCTTTTTTTATTTCTCTGGCATTGAATGCTGCCAAATCTTTCTTTCTTTTGGGCCGCATATAACACTAACCTTAAGCTTGGTGGTTTTCCAAAACGGAAGAAGCGTTAAGATAAAAGACTATACTTTTGCTTCTGCTCACAAAAAAAATGAAGAATGCCAGGCTTACTTCTCTGCTTCTCGGCATCCTTCATCTGTTATTTCCAAAGCTAAGGCGTAGCAAGAAACGTGCTCTTCTTTATATCCTAATAAACTATTTGATTCTCTTCATCATTTTGTTGCTGGTTTTGCTTCTTCCTTCTGTTAGTATCTTCCTAATGGTTTTTCGTGCAGGTAGTCGGCAGCTATATTTATAGAGTGTAGTGGTACCTTAGAACTCTCTTTTCTGTTTCTTATGCCAAAGTCTTTGCGTGGCAGAGCCAAAGATTACTTTCCTATTTTCCGCAGTCTTCTCTTTTGCTCTATTACAACCTCCATGGAATTTCTGGTGGCTGCCACTAACCTCTTATCGTCCAATGTCATCAGCCGAAACAAGATACCTACCCCATGCTAAAGCATCTTCCTCCCTCTGGCTTTGATCTTTTTCACATTATTGATCTTTGCATTTCTTTTTTTCCATGTGAAAGACTTTCTCATTATCATTCCCATCCATAAGATGGAAAAACTTCTTTACTCTCCCGTGTTCTCACACGTCTCTCTTCTGAAAGCTGTTTAAATGCATTGTATTATCTATTTTCCTCGTCAACCCGGTTTCTGCTGTTGTCGGTCAACTTCGTTTCATTCCATTTCGGATGGGTTTGACAAACCCTGGCCAAGCTCTTGGACAATTTTTATTGCTGTCGACTTTTCGGAGGCTTATTATTTTGTCTGTTACTTTGCTCTTCACAAGCTTACTTTCAGCGGACTCGGTTTTTATTTTTGACAAGATGCGCCTGCTTGTTTCAAATCCCATTAGTGCTCATTTCGAGTTTATCACAGCGTTCTGAGAGGATCTGTTCTTTTCATTGTTTTTATCAGTGATGTTTTTGCCTTCTTTCTCCGATATTTGCCCTTTTTATGCTGATAATCTGGCCACCTGGTCCTCATTGCTCTGTGTGTATGCAGGTGCTGCGTAGGCCACATAGAAAGTTCTGGTTAAACTGGATTGCTGGTCTAAATACTATTATCCTCCTCTCAACCCGGGAAGATGTTAGATGTCTATTTCGGTGATTTGTTGCTAGGTCAAATCTTGAGCTCCGCCTCTCCTTGCTCAGCTTTCTACTTCCTCCTTTCTTTGGGTCACCTTCGTTCGCACTCTTTCCTTTTCTAAGCAAGCATCTTTGGTGAAAAGAAGTTTTCCTTTGTTTCAAGGCTGTAGCTGTATCTCTGCTTCCTCATAGGCCCCTACTCTATTTTATACAGCTTGTCTACGACTCGTTCTCACCTATGCTTTGTAGTTTTCACTTATCAACGTTTCCCAATCGGAGCATTTTCACCAAACGGGCAATAGTGCGATCACCGACTGCCCTTGCATATTTCTCTTCTCTCTGAGGCTCTCCTTCTTATGATCAGGCTTTTCGTTTAATTTTTTTCCTGTTTCAGGTTTGGATAAACAAGTGAAACCTAGGCTGTACAAGTCTTCCTGAATTGATTTTGCAACCACTTATCCCGCTCATGGTCGAAAATAAGCGGGTCAAGCAAGAACGTTTTTGCTAGCACTCGTCTTTAAAACTCGCCTTTTTCAGCTTGGAGCTCACTTTACTCCATGCTCTCTCTTTATCTATCCAAGATACTGCTCTGGACCATCTGAATTCTCTTTCCAATCACGATCATGTAATTTGAAATGATAGATTTTAATCTTTGTCCCTTTTTCTTTTTGCAAAAGAGGCTTTGGCAGCTGCTCACTTTGTGACGCTAAAGACACCTTTTCTTAATTGGCAGCTTCAGTTTATTCAAGTTTTGTAATAAGACCTTCGCAATTCTGCATGCGTTGTGCTGATGTCGACAGACCAACACTTCTGTCTTTTCTTTCTGGTGCGCTCGCCCTGCCTTATCGTGATTTACTCTCCATCTTTCCTTCTCCCTCACACGTTGTGGTATATATTGCTGGAACTTTCTACCCGATTGTTTGCATCTTTCTTCAATGGTAATGACGCGTCGAGGCCAAAACCTTGGTTTCCCGCCATGCTCTATCCCGATGTAGGAGTCGAGTAACAACATGTCATTTATCACATTTGAAGAACATTTTTTAAGGAGAACAATTCGTAATTTATTAAAAAATTTTGTTATAAAAATTTTCATGACAAGAGTCCTATTGTATTTTTGTCACATCTCGTACTTTTTTATTCGTTTAGTTTTCACCATTGGTTTGGTGTGCTGGAAACAATTTTATACGTTTTAATCATTGTGTTCTTAACATCTTTAGATTCGTTTAAGAAGCTCAAATTTCCCCTCATGATTTCCGCTTCCTTCCGTGTTGTGTCAGGTCAGGATTTCGGCAACAGCTCCTATTCTATCACTCCTTTGCCGTTGCCTTCTGAAAGTCAGAACAAATTGCCTTAAATTTTTGTGCTTCTACCTTCGAATATGTGAACACATCAGCCCTGTATTAAATTATTAAGCATAAGTTTTTTTATGACTTTTATCTCGAAAAACTAATTTGTATTACAAAATGTTTGTTTTAGGTCGTGGTGTTGTTTTTTGATAATGTGGCATATAGTAAAAAAGTTGTTTCTTCAAGTAGGAAAACGTTTTTAATTTTGAAATGTAATCAAAAAGATTTCAACCCAGATTGTTTATTCCGTTAATACAAACTTGTTTGGATTCATGATTAACCGAAGTTTTATAACTATCCGACCGTCTCCAAGTACCAGTGCAAGACTGAATTAAAGAACTTGTTGGAGCAAAAAAATGATCCCGACTTCTACAAATTTGGATAAGCAGTTTTCTAAATATATGCGTTTCAAACTGCTGGAGATTTTACTTTTTAAATTCACAAAAATCTTGTTGATGGTACATAATTTCAATGTAGCTTTGAAGGAAGCTGTTTTAGCCGTTGTGGCGCTTTCATCAGTGGCAGTATCGCATCAAAAGGTCAGTAAGAGCTAGAGTGAGTAAGTGTTTTATGTGATCAATTTGGACGTTAGGCAATCAAGACAAGCCAATAATAGCGCTATTATTGTCAAACACGCCAAAGAAAAAGATTCTGCAATAGCGAAGTGCTAGAGAAAGGGCAGCAATAGGCCAAATAGAAACGCCGCGATTATGGAAAGAGTTTGAGAGTGTAAACAAACTCTTTCTGTCTGCATAACACCGGATGCTGAGTCTTGATAAAAGCAGTCTCTCAAGAGATTAAGGTGGAAAGAGCTGCGTGCTATGGCAAGGGTTGAAAATCGTTTGTCGTCACAGTTTAATTCACATTCATTTTCTAAAAGATGCTAGTCAATGGCAGAGTCGCAGTCTGGTTTGGTGTCGTTTCGTTTGCACGATCTGTGTAGTTGAGATCGGCGTGGATGGGTCAATTGTTGTCTTAACCATTGCAGAACATGTTGTTTGATGGAATCATCTAGTTGAGATGTTCGCCCTGCGTACCGACCATCACAGTGGCACTTTTAGTCATATATGACAAAACTTTTCTGAACGGTAGGTAGAACATCGTTGCGAGCTGCTGGCATCATGACGTAAAGACCAAGCAGGTGCTAACAACCATAGCAGCATTTCACTCTTAATCAGTCCGGCCTTGAAAAGTGCCCTGTGTACTCGAAGGTCTCTTTGATAGCCCTCTACAAACTCTGAAAAAGAAGTGGAAAGCTGTTATGGTTCCGTCTGCACCAGTTTGGCCTTCACGTCAAAGTACATGATGCCAGTGGCCCGCATGGATGTCCTACCTACCGCTCAGAAAAGATTTATCGTAAATTAATACAAATACCACTTTGATAGCCGGTACGTAGATACAAAGAGTTTGTCTACATTCTCAAACTTTTTCGATAAGCGCGGCGATATTTTTTGGCCTTTTGCTGCGCTTTCTCTAGCATTTTGCTATTGCAAAATTTTTCTTTGGCGCGCTTTACAATGTTAGCGCTATCGTTGGCTTGTCTTAATTGTCTAACGTCCAAACTAAACACATAAGGCACTTACTCTAGCTCTTTTCTTTTTGACCCGATACTGCTACTAATGAGAGCGTCACGAAAAGCTTACCGCTAAAACAGCTTTTTTCTAAATTTATTCCAACATGACCAAAATTCGAGGTTGTGGCGTCATAATACCCGATTTTTAATATTTTGGGCTATCATCATTTGTTTCTTCACTCGGGAGGGCCCGGTGTTTATTATCCCTGTTAGCAAAGGTGCACGGTTTATGCAGTCTTTTCGTCATGCTTCTTTGTGTTGGCGGTCAGCTCCCTCAAATTTCTTCTGAGTCAATCGCTATCAGTTTTATTTACTTCTTTATTATGCCAATCTTTTTTGCCGTGGACAAGAATTTGTCGTGCTATGGCTGGTGCTTTGTTTTCACTCATGCTTTCCCGATGCCCGTACCATCGCAGTCGCTCGCTTCTTAAAACTTTTTTAGTAATTTTGAACTTTTTTTTATCTTTCGAATACATTCATGGCTAATTTTATCTTTTCTAGTTTTTCCATGCAATCTCATTTTGATTGTATTCATCCTATTTGTGTCTTCGACTTTTGTCGCCCTGTTTTCTGCTCCATAGCACATTGCACCTTTTACACAAATTTACATACTCTATTTTTCATCCTTCTTTCATCGGTGCCCAGTACATCGCCTAAGTAGCAGAACTTTTCCTCAACTTTAAGCATTTCTCCATCCAGATTTACCTTTTCAGGTTTCTTCTAGGTAACCACGTGGCAACTTTGGCATTAAAAATTTTTATTGCATTGAAAACACTTCATGGGATTGCATCCCACTCTTCCACACACTGAGCCAGGATCAACCTTTATTTGGGATATTTTTTCCCCTATTCGGGAATGCCTTTTGTTTTATGGCATTCGTTTATCTTCAAACCTTTCTCTTTTAGTGCCCTTTTCTAAAAGTTTGTTTGCTGATGACTCGGTACTTCATGGTGATAGCTCGTCGGAATAGAAAAAGAGATAAGTTTAATTGTGTCACAACATGTGTTATTTCGTTCATCACGACAGTGAATAATGGAGGGCTGAGAAGTAAGCCCAAATGAACTCCAACATTTTTGTCCTACAATCCCGATTTTCCGTGATCTTATGAAAAGGTGTCGCCTGTGTTAAAAACAAATATGCTGTAAGTGAAATATTAAGCTTTCGCCTATGCAGTTAGTTTCGCCTCCTGTTTGTGGCGCAGTCTGCTTTGACTAATTGGGCTCTGGAGTTTGGTCTATTTCGGCGCCCTAGGATAACTAACACTTGAACCTACTGACTCGCAGAACTGATTTTACCTGAAAGGGCTCGGCCCACCGCTTATAACTGTGGTTTGCGTCAGCCAGAGCATTCTTCTGTACATTCTCTGCTGCATTAAATTTTGCAGTCAAGTTGTTTGAGCTATTTCATGTATTAATGAAGTTAATTTGGTTAATCTTTCAGTAATTTGATAGACTTTTTGTGAAAATTTATTTTGTAGTATTTTAGTGGCCTAATTTGTGAATTTTTCTAAATATGGAAATAAATCGAGTCTTAAATTTTTTCTTAAAGACCACTACAATGAATTTCTGGTTTGCCCGCACTCTTTTGCGGCCTAGTTGAAGAAAATTTTACTCTTGAAAAAAATGAACAGAACTACTGTTCTAACATTTCCATATGACTATCTAACTTCTAACTTCATTCCATCTAACTTCAAGGAGTCCGTAAACTCAATTTAAAAAAATTTGAATTTACTAAATTTATTCTGTCGTGAATGCTTTGGGTCGGTATTCCGTCTGTTATTGTCGTTGAGTGGTTCGCACAACACGTTTGACTCTAGAGAAACGAATATATTTTCGAATCATAAACCACAACACTGAAGACACAAATGATGACTTTGAAACGAATCTTTTTATTGCTTCATAAATGCTTTCGAATGCCTTGAATGTTAATGCTTTTTGACCTAATACTATGCTCTTTTTTTATGCGCTTATTTACTCGGTCACTTGCCATGCGTCAGGCGGAATTACGACCTGCCATACGGTTTAGTCACCCAGTATTATTTCATTATACAAGAGAGCAAGCATTATTCATGATGTATAGATATTTCTATTTTTTATGACAACGAATTATTCAAGTTTAGGCTCACGATTAAATTTAATATTAAGTCGACGAATGATTTAATAAGTTACGATAACAGGCGCGCGAACAGAGCGAAAATGCTTACGAGTCATCCTCAATTTTTTTTGGCCCATATTTGTTTTCTATTCACGAGAAAGCGAATTGTATCGCTGTCATTCTGAAGGGATGTGTGCACTCGCTTTGGAGTTGCCATTTCCGAGGTGTCAGGGTCACCGGTCTTCTACATAAAGGTGAAGGCATCCTGTTAAATGCCTTGGCCAAGGACACAACAAGCGAACTTGCCGGCTTGTTCACAACATCCCTTAAATGCCGAGCACGGAACAGGGAAGCTGTAGATACCATTTTTTATAGTCTTTTGTTATGACTCAACAAAAGAAATGAACCCAGGTTTGCCGACTGCAAAGCGAACGCTCTATCCACTATGCCAACGCATGATTTCAGCAAAAACATTGGTGATCTAAGGTTCGTATCTCGTAGAGTCGCCCTAAGTATAGTTTTTGGGGTACAGAATTGAATAAATTCAAGTTCTTTATGACCTGGTCATTATGATGTCGAATACTTATTTTTGCATACCAACCGAATGGCTACCAGGGCTGCGAACTCTCGATATTTATATATCGAGTTTGAGTTCAAGTTCAGCTTGTTTTGCGAGTTCAAGTTCAATATTCTCATTTTTGCAATTTCGAGTCCTGTAAAAATTTATAAAGTTTTTTCGAGTTCAGAAAATATATTAAATGACTTTGCCTAAGCACGTTCGCAGGAAAATTGCGCGTTCAAACATCTGTTATAATGAGCAGATGTCATTGCCATAAGCCAGGCAATATGTGTATTGTGAATTTGTATCAAAAGCAAGAATTTAAAAATAACTTACAATTGAATCATTGTAGGTTCCGTGATTATGCGCTTTCTATCAAAACAAGGTCTGTGTCTGCGATTTACTGTTTACGAAGAAAATGTTAGCTGTCAATTAGGGCACCCATTCTCTGCTGTGACTGTTTACATTGCAAACTGTAAATTCTAATTAAAGCGTTCTCAGTAGGGATGTGGAAGCGGTTATTTTTCAAACGCTTCCGCTTCCACCAACAAAAAACGACCGTTGACAATTTTTTTTAACTTTTGTGGCTTTGTAGCTTGCCTTCTTCTACACTTCATCATTTTGAGAAAACAAAAACCTTCATTTACTGCTATTACTTTACCTACTTCGCTTGAGCTTATTGTTTCGAACTACTCTGTGTTTGTTTTTCGTAGATATTAAAACTCGTGCTGAATGTAGAACAGTGCTTTTCAATCTTTTTGTCATTGCGGAGCCCCTAATGTACTTTTGCGTTTGTCACGGAACTTTCACTAACAAAAATTTAGAAATCACGAACTGCTTGGAAGAAAATCAAATATTTTGTTACTACAATTCAAAAATCAATTAAACACTTCAACAAATAGACAGTTATTACAAGTTCCTTCACTACTTACAACTACTTTTACACCAGTTAACTTAATGCTTCTCAGATCTAAACCGTATGATTCCATATTACAGCTCTCGACAATAACTTGTCGTCACAACAACAAATTACACGGTATAGCGTTGATTTTCCCTCTCTATCCTCAACTAACTCTGACTTTGAGTTAACTTTAACTCTAATCATCATTACGGGCTTTCTGTCCGTCCTCAAAACACGTTTTGTTTTGTTTTATTTGCCATAGTTATCCTCCATTCACGAGAGAGCGAATTGTATTGCTATACTTTGGACGGGAAGTCCGCACTCGCTTGGGAGTTGCCTTTTTCGAGGTTTATGGGCCACCTGTCTTTCACATAAAGTTAAGTGCCTTGCCCAAGGACACAACAAGCGAACTTGCTGGCTTGTTCTCCACAACCTCCCCTAAATGCCGAACGCCAAGAAGGGAAGCTGCGGATGCCATTTTTTAAAGTTTTTTGGTTTGACTCGACAAGGGAAATGAACCCCTGGTCTACCGACTGCAAAGCGGACGCTCTAACCACTACGCCATCGCACGTATTGACTCCGATCTTTTTGGATAGTAAAGTGCGAAATTTCTGTTGTATCCTATGTAGTATGTAAATGTAAAGCGAGCAAAATTGAACAGTACCAATCAACAGCCGCCTCAACGTAGTGGTGCGGTCCCCGACCCGTTTGGGTTGGGTCAAAATAGCTGTTGGCCTTCCCGAGGGTCCCAGTTACACCGGGCACTCCCCTCATACAAACCATTTTTTCGCCGTGCAGCCGCCTGAACGACCGCAGAAGGGTAGCACGCAGCCTCTTTAACTCTTTCGCTCCCGCGATCATCGATTGATGATCTCGTGTTTTCAGTGTTTCCCTCAAATTTCTTTAAAATGAGTTACAAAATTAGTTTAATAAAAAATCGATTTGTGACTTTATTTTTCATCCGATTTTCATAAAATTTTCAAAAGATCACTCTTATTTCCTCACGCATCGGAACATGTATAATTTGTGCCCAAATTTTTGGATTTTTATACCCAAAAACGGTTAAAAAGACCAACAACCCAGTTGCAGACGACAAAATCGGCCAAATTCTCAGCACGTGCCAACTACACTAAAATCAAATTGAGATTACATCTTTACCACATAACCAAACCCTTTATCATTGACACAGTCTGAAAACTACTCTTTTGGGGCATCATTTGACAAAATTTCAAGCGATAATAATAAATTTTACGTTTTTAAATTTTCAAATTTTTTAGGGGTCTCAAAACCCCCCCAAACAAATTTGAGTGATAAGTAGATAAAAGTAAATTTAGTGCGTAAAAAATATGATATGTTGCTAAATACCGGTCTCATTTGAAAGCTTAGGAAATTTGCTTTCCAGCAATATATAACTTTAAATAGTTTAGACTAAGTGCTATATGATATTTACTGATCAAAAATGAGTACTGTACATCATGTCAGTTCAAAATCCCCAAAATGTTTTGACTTACCTTCACTAAATTATAGTTTCTAGAAAAACTACACCCTATAAAAAGATAAAACAAATTGCAAATGTTTCACCACTAAAGTCGTCATTTTGTATCAAGTTTCCAAGGAGACAAGAAGCAAAATACAAGTTTAAAAGCTAGCAGAAGTTTTGCTTCTCTAAATCAAAGTTTGCTGTATCCCCCTTGTTTCTCAAGAAATGGGAAGGGTGTAAACAAGTGGATGTTTCATTGTCAGTGACAGCATATTCTATTTAAACTTGATATTTTCTGAATCTTGAAGAAATTCCCTGTTCAAAAATACATAATGTCACATGGTTTATGCTAACCTGTAGCAGATAATAACTGATCATATTTTAGGTACTGAATTTAACTACCAAAATTTGGTACCGGTCAAAAAAAAGGTCATGTATCTCAGAAAATTGCGAATTGTAGAAAACCTAGGCTTTTAGGTAAGTTTTGAGTGATGTACCTTGAAAGCTTATTTCCTTAGCATCATTTTGCGACCATTTCTAAAAAAATTGGTAGAAAATAAAATCTGTAGTGATCTTTGAGGTGAGGGTACCTCTTTAATTTTGAAGACAACTACCCCCCAGTTGGGGGGGTTAATTTGCATAAAATTTGCATATTCAAAAAAATGTTTTTTTTTTCTATTTGAAATCCTCAAGAAATGTAGATTTCAACGATATATCACACTTAATGTAGAAGTAGACAGCTGAGTAATGATTTACAAACAAACTTGAGGTACATAATTATGATTAATTATGATTGATTATGACAGCTTTTCGCGCTGCCACCTTACGGATTTTTCGCTATTCACGCGGGAGCAAAAGAGTTAAAATTGGCCTGTCTTCTCTCTACTCCTGCCTTTCTCTTGCCCGTCTTCTCATTCTTCTCCTGATGAGCGGCAACGTTCATCCTAGCCCTTGCCCTGTCTTTCCCTATTTAGTGTGCGCTGGAAATGTGAACTGGCGGGGTAGGTCAGTGCAATGCTGCACATGCTCTAATTAAGTTCATTTAAAGTGCTCACTACTCTCCTTTTCTAGATTCAGAACTCTTGGCAGCTCTCACTCCTGGAGCTGCCCTCCGTGATTTTTTCGAGATTCCACACCTACCAGCACTGTGCCTTTCTCCTCGGACTCCAGCACTTATCTCCTTTTCTTTGCAAATTGATAAACGATTGCTTTAGTAAAGGCATCTACCCAAACTGCTTGAAAATTGCTGAACTTATTCCAATTTTTAAAAAGGGTGATCGTAAGGAAGCTTTTAATTATCGTCCCATATCAATTTTATCACAATTTGATAAAATTTTAGAAAAATTAATTTACTCCCGCATCATTAATTTTATTGAAAAAAATGAACTGCTCTGTGAAAATCAGTTTGGCTTTCGGAAAAATTCTTCAACTATATTTGCAATCAACTCAATATATGACAAGTTTATAAACAATATTGATCAAAATTTATATACATGCTGTTTGTTTTTGGATTTATCAAAGGCTTTTGATACGGTTGATCATGACATTCTTTTAGATAAATTGTATCGTAACTTTGGAATTCGTGGTAAACCTCTGGATTTATTAACCAGCTACTTAAAAAATAGATATCAATTTACTAATATACGTAAATTTATGTCTTCATATACCAAAGTATCATGTGGGGTACCCCAGGGATCTTGCCTTGGGCCGCTACTTTTTTTATTATACATTAATGACATTTCGTTGATTTCCAATTTTGACACCACATTATTTGCCGATGACACCTGCTTGATGATGACTGATAACAATCTGAAAAACCTGGAACACAAAGTTCAAATAGAACTCAAAAAAGTTAACTCCTGGCTCTGTCAAAATAAGCTATCCCTAAATTTTTCAAAAACTAACTACATGTTAATAAACAAGCAACCCCTTAAAACTTGTCATTGTAATTTTAAAATAGCTCTTAACGGTATTACTATTAATAGAGCGCATACTGTTAAATACCTTGGGTTATTCATTGACGATAATCTCAAATGGACGTCGCAAATAAATTATTTGTCTACGCAGCTTGCCAGATGCACAGGACTCTTTTACAGATTGCGCAATTTTGTTTCAACAGAAACCCTTTGCATGCTATACTATAGTCTTGTATACAGCAGAATTCAATATGGAATTACTGCGTGGGCAACAGCAAATAAAACTTCACAAGAAATAATTCGAGTAAGGCTTAATAAAATTTTGAGAATAATATTGTTTCGAAACTTATATACGCCAACTTCACAAATGTATAAAGAACTTCAAGTATTAAAAGTAGAAGACATATATCAACTTGAGTTAGCTAAATTTATGTATCAACTCCATCGTAGTCAATTACCTAAAAACTTTTACCATTCTTTTCGTAAGTTAAATACTATTCATCAACATGAAACGAGATTAATTAATTCAACTACTTACTACCGCCCCCGAATAAATAAATTATTTAGCCAAAAACTATTTTCTCACAGAGGTTCAAAGCTGTGGGGTAACCTTGAATCCGAATTAAAGAGCATGCACTGGGTTTCTTTTAAAAAAGCGTATAAACTAAAATTATTAAATGAATATTAACGCTTGCAAAAGCTTTTGATTGTGTAAAAAATATTTATGGTTATTGTTTGTTCCGTTTCCTTTTTTTATTATTTTTTTTTATCATTTGATAAAAACTTGAACTCAACTCTTTTTTTTTACATAATGTACTCAAATTATAAGTGTCACTTAATACATCTCGCTTATATCTCAATCTGCTGAGATCAGGGAGTATCTCGACTCGCTAACCGAAAGGTTCCTCGATGCTCCCTGGCTTTTGCTACTAGTGATTTTTTTTGTGTGTATTATCAATCTGATTATTGTGTCGGTGCGCAAAGCAAATCAAATAAATTCTCTCTCTCTCTCTCTCTCTCTCTCCTCCAGCTGGTATACCTTCATTGCTCAATCTGGCCCCCTTTTTCTAATGTAGCACTTGCACCCCACCCTCATCTTCAAACCTCTTATCCTTTTCCGCCCACTTTGTATCTTCTCCCTCTGCACCCTCACCACCGCTCATGCTCCTGGCTGTTTCTCTTTACCTCCTGCTTTCCCTCCCTTACTCTCTCAGGGTTTTTCAATGGAATGCTGGGGGTCTTCAAGCCAGGAGCACTAAACTACTACATTTTATTTCGTCTCATCCCGTTGACCTTATATATATCCAGGAATCTAACCTTAATTTATCTTCCTCTTTTCAGATCCCTGGATTCTCTGCTCTGCGATCCCATGGCACCCACTCCCGATCTGGTATTTTTTCTACTGATGTCGCAGACGCTAGCCGCGGCGTCATCATTTTCGTCAAGCAGGGCTTATCCTTCTCTGAGCTTTCTACCTCCTCTCTTTCTTGGCTTGGCCCCTACTCTGATTATATAGAGGTCAACATCTCTCTAAACAACTTTTCCTCGCTCTCATTTTTTAATGTTTATGCTTCCCCTATTCGTTCTTCTACGAAGAATAGCAGAATCAATTTTTTTTCTCTCTCCATTCTTCCCTCCTATGTGGAAGCGGAAGCGGTGGATTTTTCGCGCTTCTGCTTCCGCTTCCACAGAAAAAGGACCGCTTCCAGCTTCCGCTTCCACATCTGGTTCTCAGTGTCGTTTAATGTTTTCATAAAACATTTAGGGTTTTTTGCAGAAAGCAGACTTAGTTTAGGTCGAGTTTAAGGCTAAGCCGAGCATGGGCAAGTCGGGCCTACAAAGGGAGGCTTGGTGGTATGCAGAAACTAAACTCAAACAAGACTTCTAAAAGGCCGGCTTAATGTATTATGACGTTACCGTTATTGAAGACCCAGCTTATTACGAGGTTGCCGTTAAATATAATGTGTCTTGCGGCGTCATGTTGGCAAGTGACACACTGTGCGTTACATATGAAAGTTGTTGTTTGCAAAAAGATTCGGTTAAAGCGGTTACAGTAAGTGATACGACATGCTACGTAACTGTGTTACTGATTTAAGCTACCTGAGGCCCATTGCCCAAATTTAGCAACAGCAATGCAATGACAATGGTTTTGTCCATTGCGTACATAAGTCGCGACTTAAGCCATCTACGATGGTGACTTATAAAAGGCTGACTTGAACAATTAGTTAAGCCATGCTTAACGCTAAAACTTCTTTCTGCATACAAAATCGATGACTAAAGTTGGGCTTAGACATTTTTTGAAAAAGCTTGATTTAAGCCTTCTTTCTGCATAAGATCCTGATTTCCAATAAAAAGATTTCATTCTTTTTAAAATCACTTGCAATGATATTGTATAAATAAAAATTAACTCAAACTTGCTTTAAGTATTTTCGAGTTCAAGTTTTGAGTCCCACAAAATTTCGAGTTCGCAGCTGTTACGTGAACTGATAAACAACATTATAGAAAGGAGAAAACCCTAAATTATGAGCAAGCGAATAAGGCCAGTGTACAATTCATTCATATCTGACATAGAATTGAACGCCTAATTGACATTCGTGAGTTTATGTGGCCGTATTGTTATGAGTCATTTTGGTGAGTTCGCAGTCCTAATGAAAAACAACTTTACACTACGGAAGGGGGGTTGATATCACTTTTAGTTTATTTATTAAGACCAAAATCGAATTGTGCCTGAAAAACATGTTATGGATACTGCTTTCTCCTATGACTACTACCGGTTCGTACACAGAAAACAAATTATTCATGCCACTTTCTCCAATTCGGAGAAAATATCCCAAGATCGTTATAAATAACGGCTCCGAGTTCTACTGTGGCAGATTAAAGAAAGCATTGGTTACAAAGCCATGCTGCGGTATCCATCAGCTTGAATAAAGCATTCAGTACTGCATGCTGGTCTGTACGAGTTAGTAGAAATAGAAATAGTAATATGATTCTTTGTATTTGTAAAAGTAAGATAACCCGAATTTAACATCATAATCACTATCTCGCGCTTAACGCTTCCCTCTAATTGTTCTTATGGCCCATGAAACGTGTACTATATTTTAAATCTTGGATGAATAAATGAATTGCTTAATTATTGTTGGGCCATTGATCACCGGGAGACGAGAAAGTGAAGTTGAAATTCGTATCCGGACTTATTCAGATAGCATCACTTTGGTTCATTGAGGCGCTGGAAGGATCGAAGATTACAGCAGCCTTGATGGCTACTGTGCCAAAGTGCACAATAAAATGACTTACTGCGATCGAACTGAAAATACTTTTAAAAAAATGATCAAATTGCAGTTGTATCTGATAATGGCAATCTAGTTCTTGGAAAGAAATCAAAATTAAAATTTTGACATCAGTGGTGTCTTCAACTTTTGCTAGATGTGTAAGTTAACTTGTTTGCAGTACTGCATTTGCTTCTTTTTGTTCTAGAGCAGTATTTATTAATCTGGTAAAATGTTTCTCCGAAGGGGCTACATTTTCTTAATTGTACTCTAGTAGTCGGCGAACTGCAACTTTAATTAAAAAGTATATTATTTAAACCGGAATTTAAATCCTGCAAAGGATAGGAGGCGGCAAGCGAAGCAGATATCCTATTTGAAACAAATGCATGAGAACTTATCTGCTCACTAGGACGACATACGGTGCCGATGATTCCCCAACCAAGTATAGATTTCTGTGCGTACGGTTCATCTTCACCACCGGAGACTATTTCTCTGGTTCGCATTACACGGGGCACGTTGTTGCCTATAAGCAAAGCAACCTTAGCTTTTGACTGTAACGGAAAAATTCTATCAGCAATGGACTTTAAATGAGGCCATTTTAGCGCAATCTCCGGTCGTGGTATTTGAGCGCTGCTTGCAGGAATACATTCTCTAGTAAAAACTGGAGGCAGACTTATACATTCATTACGATCAAAACTCA
Organism: Trididemnum clinides; assembly: GCA_963675345.1. Lineage (NCBI taxonomy): Eukaryota > Metazoa > Chordata > Ascidiacea > Aplousobranchia > Didemnidae > Trididemnum > Trididemnum clinides. The sequence continues at coordinate 24,021,543 of OY776284.1, read as the reverse complement.
AAATTTCAAGGTCAGCAACTCTTTTACTAGAAATGATGACATTGCTTTTAAAAACTGTGGATAACGTCAGATTAGTATCAATACCACTAATACCCAATTGTTCTCTTAACTCTTCAGACATAAAACATGCATTAGACTGTTCGTCTATGATACTGTGGCGACCATTGATCATTGTAAATATACATATTACTTTCAATTAATGGATGTCAAGGCATATAGGCTAACTGCAATCAGTTGAATAAAATACCACTTCCACGACCGGTTTCGTTCCTCTTAGAACTCGTCAGGTGGACTCAGGTATTGAACCGACGGTCACATGAATTGCTTCATGCGGTTTATGCCACTCCGCCATCGGCCCTTTCAACTGATGCTGTTAATTTTAAGCTATATAAGGTGCACGCTCACTACAATGAGCTTGATGCGATATATACTTTTAATTTCCAGCCAAGCCAGTGCCTTTATTACGTTATAATACGAATTATAGGAGCTGGTGTTAGCCTGTTTAAGATATTACTTTTAATTAATGGATGTTAAGGCATATAGGCTAACTGCAATCAGTTGAATAAAATACCACTTCCACGACCGGTTTCGTTCCTCTTAGAACTCGTCAGGTGGACTCAGGTATTGAACCGACGGTCACATGAATTGCGGTCACATGAATTTTCTGGCAAAGTAATATCTTAAACAGGCTAACACCAGCTCCTATGATTCGTATTATAACGTAATAAAGGCACTGGCTTGGCTGGAAATTAAAAGCATATATCGCATCAAGCTCATTGTAGTGAGCGTGCACCTTATATAGCTTAAAATTAACAGCATCAGTTGAAAGGGCCGATGGCGGAGTGGCATAAACCGCATGAAGCAATTCATGTGACCGTCGGTTCAATACCTGAGTCCACCTGACGAGTTCTAAGAGGAACGAAACCGGTCGTGAAAGTGGTATTTTATTCAACTGATTGCAGTTAGCCTATATGCCTTAACATCCATTAATTAAAAGTAATATCTTAAACAGGCTAACACCAGCTCCTATAATTCGTAAATATACATGTAACTTTTCGCTTCATTAACCACGTCGCTATGACGAAATAATGCTGCTGTTACGCTTGTTTTTCTTTGTGTGTGTGCCAGTTAGTTAGTAGAGTAATAACTTAGAACGAGTAACTGAATTAAAGTGGTTGTTGATTTATTGATTGATTTTTGTATCAGGAAGTAGCTATATTGGTGACCCCAGACTTGAACATGGCACTAAAAAACGAAACCTTAAATAAGTTAGCTGAGGCGATTAGTAACCTTAGTGCTAGCACATCCATAGCTGCTTCTTCAGGGCTTTTAAACAGCCAGACAACTGGAAACCAAGACAGTGACTTGACAGCAATTCGCGCAGTCAGCCTTAAACTGCCAGAATTTTGGACAGATGATCCCGAAGTTTGGTTTGTCAGGGTAGAGGCTCAATTTTGCTCTAGAGCCATCACTTTAGATTCAACAAGGTTTGATTATGTGGTAACTGCACTAGATAATCGCACAGCGGCTGAAGTAAAAGCAATTATTTGTCAGCCACCACCACAGAACCAGTATGTCGCCCTTAAAACAGCTCTCATTTCTGCGTTTGGCAAATCACAGACGCAAAAATACAATGAACTTTTTAGTATATGTGGACTTGGAGACAGAAAACCATCAAGTCTACTCAGAAAAATAGAATCCCTCAATAACGACGCAGACACCTTGCGGCGGGCATTTTTCTTGGCCCAACTTCCATCCCAAGTTCGTGCTATTTTAGCGTCGCAGAACTTTGCAGATATTCACGAGCTTGCTTTAACAGCAGATCGCATTGTTGAAGCTAATAACTTACCTCAACCTACGGTAAACACTATCGATCGCCGGAAAACCCCAAACAACTACGTCAAACGTTCCGGCCCAGTGACTGACCAACCCTTTATCTGTTACTTTCACAGGCGATTTGGTCCAGATGCTCGCACTTGCCGTCCAGGTTGTCGGTTTGCAAAGCTTTTGCAAACAACCACTAACACCAACCCCACCTCTCAGGGAAACGAGATAGCCGGTCGTCATTGACACCGACGACCGGCATTAATTCCATCAACACCCTCTCTGTGTGGGACCGTCAAAATGGAACCTCATTTCTTGTTGATACAGGCGCCGACATCTGTGTTTTTCCGGCTTCCCCCAGGGACAAAAAGACCGACCTCTGGGTTGCAACTCATCGCTGCCAATGGCTCCAATATTCTGACGTGGGGCCATCAACTGCTCTCTGTTCACCTGGCAAACGGCCGCAGCTACACACAAGATTTTCTTTTGGCTGATGTCACGCGTCCTATCCTCGGAGCAAATTTTTTCAGTGCAAACAATATAGCGATTGATTTGCGTGGTCAGCGTCTTATAGATTTGAATCACGGATCAACACTCCCCGCCACACGCGAACCCGAATCTGCCAGTCTTTTAGGTTTGAGTCTGTCTACCCCCCACCTGTTTCGACAAACTCCTCAAATCCTTTCCAGAAATATTAGTGCCCCGTTTTACTTCTGAAACAAATAAACATGGCGTCGAACATCATATTATTACCACAAGCCCACCTGTACATGCTCGTGCTCGTCATTTACCCGCCGATAAATTGGCTTAGGCAAAAGCGGAATTTCTTCAAATGAAACAAGCTGGCATCATACAGCGTTCTCACTCCCCGTGGTCTTCCCCCTTACATATGGTTCCGAAACCCAATGGTGGTTGGCGTCCTTGCGGCGACTACCGTCGTCTTAACGAGACAACAGTTGATGACCGATATCCCCTCCCACATATCCAGGATTTTAATTCTAAATTAGCAGGAGCTAAAATTTTTTCTAAAATTGATCTCGTCCGTGGTTACCACCAAATTCCCATGGCAGCTGACTCCGTCCCCAAGACCGCAATTGTCACTCCTTTTGGACTATGGGAATTCCTCCGAATGCCCTTTGGATTAAAAAACGCTGCACAAGCATTTCAACCACTTATGGATGGCATTTTTCGTCAACTTGATTTTGCTTTTGTCTATTTGGATGACATTTTGATAGCCAGCTCTTCTGATGATGAACATTTTGACCACCTTCGACAAGTTTTTGACCTCCTTTCTGCTAACGGTCTTGTCATCAACAAACCCAAATGCGTTTTTGGAGTTACCGAACTCGACTATCTAGGCCATAAAGTCACAATTAAAGGGATCCAACCTTTACCTGACCGCATTAAGTCTATTGAAAATTTTCCGATTCCTCAAAACCGACCCGCTCTCGAACGCTTTTTGGGACTCATCAACTACTACCATCGATTTCTTCCTAATATTGCCCATAAGCTGGCTCCACTGCACCTCGCGTCCAGTGGTCGAGGAAAGTCAATAGAATGGTCACAGTCTTGCCAAGAGGCATTTGATTGCGCAAAATTCGCTTTAGCTCACGCAACTTTACTTCACCACCCTCGTGCCAATGCGATCACTAGCATTACAGTAGACGCGTCAGACGTTGGATTGGGTGCTCAACTGGAACAGCTGCATGAAGACACGTGGGTCCCTATTGCATTCTTCTCTCGCAAATTATCTTCTGCTGAACGAAATTACAGTGCATTTGACAGAGAACTACTTGCAGCTTACGCAGCCATCCGGCACTTTCGTCATTTTGTAGAAGCAAAACCTTTCACTCTCTATACAGATCACAAGCCCCTAACCTTTTCCTTTGCAAGTTCAGCGGACCGTTCTCCCAGACAATCACGACATCTTTCCTATATCGCTGAGTTCACCACTGACATTCGCCACGTTCATGGAAAATACAATGTCGTCGCAGACACTCTATCTAGAATAGAAACTGCACAACTGCACGACATTGACTTCCAACAATTGGCAAAAGACCACGCAACTTCTACCGAAATCTTTGCTTACCGTACCGCTATCATCAGTTTATCCCTCCAAGACATCCCTCTAAACAACACTGTCTTATTGTGCGATCTATCTTTAGGAAAACCACGTCCCGTTGTTCCAAAACAATGGACATTTAAAGTGTTTCAAACAATTCACTCGTTGTCACGTGCTGGCCCGCGCCCAACACAACGAGCCGTGGCAGATCGTTTTGTTTGGCACGGGATGAAGAAAGATATCCCACGATGGTGCAAGGAATGTGACGCGTGCCAATCGTCTAAAATTCATCGGCATGTCCGAACACCCCTTACTCACAGGCTACCGCCATCAGGTCGTTTCAGAAGCCTACATGTTGATCTGGTAGGTCCGTTGCCCCCCAGCGAAGGAATGACGTATCTTTTTACCATCATCGACCGCTTTTCTCGGTGGCCAGAAGCAATCCCCCTTCCTGATTCCAAAGCAAAAACATGCGCCCAAGCTCTGATCAGACACTGGATATCACGCTTCGGTCTCCCAGAAGACATCACGTCTGATCGAGGAGCACAGTTTACTTCCTCACTGTGGACCGAACTTGGTCAAGTCCTTGGAGTGCAGTTACACACCACCACCGCTTACATCCGCAAGCTAACGGTATGATTGAAAGATTACACCGTCAACTCAAGAGCTCCCTTAAAGCTCGGACTACAAACCCGTATTGGATGGATCACCTTCCTTTGGTACTGCTCGGCATCCGCGTGGCCTGGCGTGAAGAACCGGGATGCTCCCCGGCAGAATTGGTTTATGGCTCCAGTCTTCGTCTTCCAGGGGAATTCGTCGACCCCCAAAATTCTAGAAATACCCAACCCTCTGAAGATTTTCTTCGTCACCTTCAACGTGCAATGCATACATCACTACCAACACCAGCCATTCACCATTCCAAGCCATCGTCATATATTCCCCCCACACTCATGCAAAGCAAATTTGTCTACGTACGTGTTGACAGCCATAAGAAACCATTACAGCGTCCCTATGATGGACCATTTCGCGTTATCTCAACCGGCGATAAAACTTTCGTACTCGACATTAACGGTCGACAAGAAAAAATTTCTGTCGATCGATTAAAACCAGCATTCATTGAAAACCATTCCCCTCGTAATGTCGCCACTTCTTCCACCATAGACCCAAAAACAACATTACCTATTCCAACCAATCACCCGTCACACGAAGAAACTCCATCCATGACAACTGCCCACCCTACCAGATGCAGAAGACAACGTCGATTTCCCAGACATTTGAACACTGACTATGTTTGCGCAATGACGTAGCACGCCGCTCCTTATTGCTGGGAGGGGGCCATGTGGCGACCATTGATCATTGTAAATATACATGTAACTTTTCGCTTCATTAACCACGTCGCTATGACGAAATAATGCTGCTGTTACGCTTGTTTTTCTTTGTGTGTGTGCCAGTTAGTTAGTAGAGTAATAACTTAGAACGAGTAACTGAATTAAAGTGGTTGTTGATTTATTGATTGATTTTTGTATCAGGAAGTAGCTATAATACAATAACAAAGTACTTCCTTGTTAGGAGTCTGTTTACTCCGGATCCAGACGGGCAAAATCATGGAGTTGTCAACTACAGAAGTGCTGTCGCCGCAAACTTCGGTACATTTAGAATTAGCCGTAATCGTTGGTCTTTCAATATGAAGAGCCGTTAGGTGTCGTTTATCACATTTTTCACAAATACTCCTCAAATTACAGTTACGAGCAAGATGTTCAGTGCTGTCAGCACATCCGAAACACAATTTATTCTCACTCAAAAATTTCAGTGCATCGTCTCTATTTAAAGCCAGGAAATCTTCGCACACATTAGTGCAGTGATTTTTTGCACAATAAGAACAAATTTTGCCAACTGCCTGATCAGAATATTCTACATTAGTTGCAAAAACTCTAGGAGTTTTGTTCTCTCGTTTATAAACAGGTTGGGTACCCGAAGGCTTAGTTTGCGATAGGCATCTATTTAATATCTGAAGTTCAGGAATATTAGCCTTTTTAGATTTACGCTCGATAAAATCAGCAAGACGATCAAAGGACGGATAAGCACAGGGTCCGGCCTTTTCTCTGTGAGAGTAAACAATATCTCTCCATTCGATTTCAAAATGCATTGGCAGCTTGGACAATATTTTCGTACTTTCAGATGGGAAATCCAAAATTTTTAAACTGTCTGGCGTGCTTTACGAATCTCACAAATTTGAGTAAGAAAATCAGAAAATCTTTGCAACTCCTTGGGCTGATTAGTTTTGATTTGTGGCCAACCATCCAATTTATCTAAAAAGGCCTGATTGAGCATGCTAGGATTACCGTAGCGCTCTTTTAACCTCGCGCGGGCTGCTTCATATGCTTGTTTTGTTTGGTTAGACAGTAGGCCTAAAACCAAAGATTTGGCTTCACCACTTAAATGCTGACTAAGCAAATTTAACTTCAATTCTACAGAATTCACTTGCTGATCGATGAGGGCATTAAAGGCAATCTCCTACGCAGGAAATTCAGTCACATTGCCAGAAAAGACATCTATCTTAATAACTGGAAGGTTATAGCTTGTCGTCGCAGAAGTCTTAATTTCATCTTTGATAACAGGGTTAACTATCGTAACAAGTTTGTCACCCTTTTGAACTACAGGCCCATTAACGGATTTATTTGAAATATTAGGCCTTTCTACGTTGGAAATATCGAGTAACGAGATTGGCTCATGAGCAGGGGACAATACAGAGTTATTCATAGAATTTAAAATCCTACCACGCTTACCATAAGCAGTCTCCTGAGGAGCAATAGACAATTCGTCGCGAAAGCTACCTTCTATACCGTCAGTAGCCTTAGTGGCTTCTATGCTTGCCTCCAAAGCTGCAATTTCACACTGCATCTTCAATCGTTGCTCTTCTTCTTCCAGGGTAGCACGCCTTTCTCTGAGCTTACTTTGTTTGGCGTGACACGACAGTTGAGTTTTCAAGGCAGCAGCCTTCTCCATTTTTTGCAACCGCTCATCTTGTCGAGATCGGCTAGCATAACCAGATAGATTACTAGGTGTGGAATGAGTCGTAGAAGGCCCCTTGATCTGTGCTCTACGGTTTGACTTGGATGAACACGAGGAAACGTCACTACGACGATCAATTAGGGTGCGCAAAACTTCTATGGCCAGGCTTACTTGCTCATTTAGTTGGTTCTCAAAACGATTAAATTCTTCTTCGTACGGTTTTAGGTCACTGAAGTCCAAAAGTTTCCTTAGACCAATAAAAGCATCCTCTAAGCTGCCTAACGTGGCGTTTGCAGCTTTAACAGCAGCCTTAATACTTTTGGTCTCTGTAGCGGCCGTTACTTCAAGATCAAGGTCTTTTAAAGATCTCTTTAGCAATCGGATGTATTTAGCATAACTTTTTAGGCATTTATCGATTTCAAATTGTTTTCCCTTATCTGTTGGACGCCGAGAACGCTTGCTGGTTTCTCCCTCTGGCACTTTGTCTCCCACAATTTCACTAGAAGGAAGCTCTTTAAAGTACCGATCCTTCCCCTTTATCATCATCAGCAGCAGCTGAAGCAGTGCTCATTCTAATTTGTGTATCAAATTATTTGAATGTTCAGCCAGTCCAAATGCTATCAACACCATTCAATAAATATACCCAGATTACCTCACCAATGCGATTCTGACTCAAGATCGTCAGTTACTGTTGTTGGATCCTTAAATCATTAAACTGCCTACGTCAGCTCATTAGGAACGCGCAACGTTTGAAGAAAATGATATATTGATGTTAGACAAGACAACGTGTGATTGCGTTGACTTGCGTTGCGTTGCGGTAACTGAAACACAAAAATAAACAAACACAAATTGACACTAGCAGCGAAGCAGTAAGCAAGCGACTGGTCACAATAACCAACCTGACGATGTGGCGAGTCAAATAATTAAATTCCAAACTCCAAAGTTTCAAAGCTGAATACAAAAAGGAATTAATAAAACACAGCTTATGTCAACTAACACTAAATGGGACTTATTAAGGTAAAGACCAGGAATTGGCAAATCGAAAACATAATAACGGGAATATTACTGGCAAAGATATCATAAAGTAGGCGAAGATTGGCAACAAGTTCCAAGGCAATAAATACACTGCTAACATCTAGCAATAACCAAACCAAGCGATAACTAAAGGCTCACTACAGCTACCGGTTTTCTTCAATACTGATACAGAATGTCAGGCTACTTGCCAACCAACCAAAACTTAACACAAATGATAAACTCAACGTGAAACATAACCATTAGACAAATATAAGCATCTCTCACCTTAAAACAAACAAATTTGACTTATCCAAGATACCAAAATACTTAGTGGCTCGACTAGCCAGTAACCAAGCTTAAAAAAGGAAACCAGTCAATTAACAACAACACAAAGCCAAGCAAATAGTGTTGCCAATTACAAATAAGCATTAAGTCGAAGATGTATATCCGTAACAAAACAGTTTTAGCAAATTTATATGACAAGTCCGCAATGTAAACGGGTTAGTGAAAACAAATGAGATTAAGAAAGATTATTAAGAAAACAAATGAGTGAAAACAAATGAGATTAAATTAGGTTTTTGTTATGTGTTTTTATGGTAATAAATTTCAGTAAACAAATAGAATGGTCTCAAAACACCTTTTAATAAACGTACAACATGTTTAACTGGCGTAATTTTTTTAAATGCTGAACCCGAAGTTTCATCTTTAGGCTTGCGACCTCAACAACAAAATGCTTCGCCTAACTCTCTACCTCGGAAAGGCTCAACATTTTCGGTTCAGCAGCAATACCTAGTCCTAACATTATATTTTGGATCTGAGCGTTGTAAAAATTCTACCAATTTACAGCAAATTTTGTCCAATTGCAATTTGAAAGCACTTTCTTTACAACACTGACTCTTCTTCTTAATTAAAAGCTCTTTCTTCATCAAGGGTGAATTGACGTTCAACCTTCTGTGGAAGAGCTTTGCTTTTTCGTCTGACACTGGCTCAGCACAGCATCAATTAGCGCAATGGCTTACGTCTGTTATTGATCTTGTTCTTTCACTTTATTCTACCTACTGTATTTCCCATTCCTTTACTTTTACTGGCAAAGTCAAAACCTTTAACTTTCCTCCATCTGTCTTTCTTTGCTCCTATGATGTCTGTAGCCTTTTTACTAATGTTCCACTCGCAGAAACTATTGAAATCTGCGCTGATGCTCTGTATGATGGCGAGCTTACTCCGCCTCCTTTTCCTCGTGCAGTTTTTGTTGAGCTGATCCAAACGGCTACTTCCTCTGTTGAATTCAGTTTCAACAATATAATGCACCGACAGATTGATGGCGTTGCTATAAGTTCACCTCTTGGCCCATTTCTTGCCAACATTTTTGTCGGATATCATGAAGCTTTGCTTTTCAACAGAGTTATCAAACCTCTGATGTATTATCGATACGTCGATGATACTTTTTGCAGTTTTTAACGACAAAGACAAATGTAATGATTTTTTCTCCCATCTAAATTCTCTCCATCCATCGCTTCGTTTTACTTTTGAAAAGGAATGCAATCGGACTCCGCCCTTTCTCGACGTCCTGGTAGAAAAGAATGATCACTAATTTGTTACCTCTATCTACAGAAAGCCGACTTTTACTGGCCAATACATTTGCTGGAACTCTTTTTGCCCCATGTAACGAAAGACCAATTTGATTTCAACTCTTGTCCACAGAGCTCTAGTCATCTGTTTGAAATTTACTCTTCAAAATGAACTTTCCAATTTTTGTTCCATCCTTATCAACAACGGTTATCCAGAAGCTGTGATCAACGCTGTTATAACCAAGAAAATAAATCAGTTTCACAGACCAACGCAATCAGGTCCAAAGAAATGCCCAGTTTATCTTCACTTGCCATGGCTGGGCAATGTTTCGATGAAGTACGAAATGCAAATTAAAACTGCCATCAAATGCTGTTACTTTGCCGTTGAGCCATGCATTGTCTACACCACCAGACAACTTCTGCCTGTAGCCAAAAAGGATGTATTACCAGCTTTTCATCAAAGCAACATTGTTTACCAATTTTTGTGCCACTGCGATAGTCGGTTGTACTTCTCAAAGGCTACAACAGAGGATTAAGCAGCACGTGCCCAAAACCATTATTCAGGAGCATATTTATCAGGACCGAAGCACATTGACCCGCTCTTGCAAGCCAATAAGAAGCTTTAAACTGAAATTTCTTTTTCTGCTATTGGACAACATCTTTTACAAAACCCTACATGCGCACGTGAATATAATGACAACATATTTTCTATTCTTGCCCGTGGCCGTACTTCTTTTCATCTTTTCACTCTTGAAGCCAGGTACATCAAAACATCCAAACCAAATTTATGCAAACAAAAAGAATTCGTTTATGGTCTAAAAATTACACATTAGTTTCCACTCCTTCCATTGGTTGCTTCTTTTACCAATCACGATGTAGCTTTTTCCCCCCCTTTTTTCTTTTTCGTCAATTGTGTCTCTATATAAGTGTCTCACTTCACCTTTTCACCCTACTTCTGATGGATTCTCTTGAAAAGTGTCAGACGAAAAGCTTCGAGAATGAATACTCTACTTTCTGCAATTTTCAAATTCTGTACTACAAACAACTCTTGAAGTAGGTTACGAGGGTTTTCTTATCAGCCAACTCAAACTTGTACTTCATTGTTAAAAGTGCGGGACGCAAAGGTTGTCACTCTGTGCAACGAGAAAGGGAATCCCAGTGGCTCCAACAATTACCTAGGTACAGTATACCTCTTCAAAAACGTACAAAATTGCCATGGATTGTGTTGTTTTCGGCAGGTTGCCGTCGCTGGTTGAACGCATGTATCCCAAGAAAATGTTTGAATTTAGAGCTGAGAGATCGATACGGTGTTCTCTTTTAGGCAATTGCAGAAGTGCCGAGAGCAGCAACAATCTGTGCATATTTCTTTCATTGATCTGACCAAGGCTTTTGACTGTATTGCCCAAACTGGTCTCTTTATCCTTTTGAACGGAATTGGATATCCTCCCTACTCATAAAAACAATTCATGTTCTTACCTAACAACATAAATAAAACTATAAACTTAACGTTTCGCTCCCTTTGTTAAACTGAAAGCTTCCTCAGATTATGGTAGATATTGTGTTTCATAGATCATAATATCTCTATCGTATTCTGAAATGTCTCGTTTACTAAGGGGAGCAAAACGTTAAGTTTACGAACAAAATTGTTGAAAGAACGACCATGTCTGTTTAGCACAAGATTTGAAGTTTTTATCATGATGGATAGTCTTTAGACCCCTTCAAACTTGGAGTAATGATAATTTTTATCTTGCAAGTCCCTGAGCAAAGACGATGCTGCGCAAAGTTCTCATAAGGAAAGCACTTTGTGCTGACAACAATGCTCTTATTGTCCAGAGGAATAATGTATTACAACGGCGTGTTAAGCGTATCTGTTTCGCTAGTGTCTTCTCGGAGTTAGATGTGAGGATTAGACTAAAGAAGACTTACGATAAAGTAACTGTTCTCACAATTACCCATGGGGAAAAGCAATTACTAATGGATATTCTTAACCTCGATATTATTAATGGGCATTTTAATAACTATGCTGTATGTGCTTTTCTTCGCGTTGATATGCTCTTTCACTTGCTGTGTTTATGCCAGGACCAAGCAACAAGCGCTCAACCAGATGCTTTAGGTCGTGCAAATACGCATACAATTACAAAAAAGTCGTAAGTAGTTACCCTACTATTAAATGCCATATTCCTGAAAATACTTATCAATCACTTTGGCACCCTTCCACAACTTTAAATTTATGCCTCCGTGCACTCAATTAAATAAAATAACATTTTGTGAAATTGTTGTTCCAATTGTGAGCAAGTCCGCTTTCTGAGAAGGCCTATGTTGGAAACAGAGCAAGCAAAACATAGCGAGGGGATTACAAAAATTTTGGAAGAAAATATATAAACTTTGCGCATTTCCCCACAACGTTTTGTTCCTCGATTTTCTTAAAAAATTGGCCTTTTGATTTTGGAATCAAACTTAGCTATGTCAAAAAATATACAACTACCCGTTGGTTGAAGCTGGCGCAGCGGTCTGAACCAATATTGTTAGCCTCGACATCACCTATGGGGGCCCTGGAACTGCAACAACTCAACTGTGCATCTCAACAAACTTAGGAGCAAACGATTGGGATCTTTTGACGATTCTCAGCAAAAAAGCCAGAGCCAGTACACTGCTGTACATATTTTAATTAGGACGTTTCGCTAAACACTGCTAGCATTGTCAACCAAAATAGTGCAACTGATTACTTTAAAATTTGATAAACTAAGGTCAAGTGTAACATTTATGACGTGACAATTCAATTATGAAAGAAGAAAACAATAGCTATTACATACTTTAGGGCCAAAGTTATTTCGTGTTAAATTAGTGAGATAATAACTAGGAATAAAAATAAAACAAAATTTACACATTGAAAAGGTATAGTGGGTGTGAAGCTTCATCTGAGTTCAATTGTGGCTGCAGTTTTTGAATATATAACGTTTCCTTAATACGTAGTTTTCGCCAATTAGTTTTTTGAGCCAGTATTAGTGGATTGTGAAAGTCGATTTTGTGGTCTGGATTTTCCCCGTAAATGATCTGTAACATCGCTTTTTCGAAATGTAATTGGGTCATGTTCTTCTAATCTTGTTTTTAAATTTCGTTTACTTTGTCCAATATAGGTTTTTTTGCACGAGCATTGAAGTTTATACACTGTCCCAGTGAGGTGTAGTAGAGCCTGTTTGTCCTTATTTCTGAATAGGTTTCCAATTGTTGATACGCTGTGATTCATCCGATGGCTAAAGTTTGCTTATATTTTATTTTCTAAAAAATGTTTGATTTCTTTCTCAATTTGTTGCGATGCTTCTCCGATGAAAGGTAAACAAAAAATAGCAAACTTGGATTTTCTAATTTCGCTTGCATTTTCATTTAGAGGTTTATGTTTTCTATTAAGATACGTTTTTATGTGCCTGTCAATAATTCCTCGTGGATAACCATTATTTAATAAGAGAGTGGTTACTTTTTGAAATTCTTCGTGTATGGAAAATTTATTTTCCACAAAATCGACTTTCACAATCCACTAATACTGGTTCAAAAAACTAATTGGCGAAAACTACGTATTAAGGAAACGTTATATATTCAAAAACTGCAGCCACAATTGAACTCAGATGAAGCTTCACACCCACTATACCTTTTCAATGTGTAAATTTTGTTTTATTTTTATTCCTAGTTATTATCTCACTAATTTAACACGAAATAACTTTGGCCCTAAAGTATGTAATAGCTATTGTTTTCTTCTTTCATAATTGAATTGTCACGCCATAAATGTTACACTTGACCTTAGTTTATCAAATTTTAAAGTAATCAGTTGCACTATTTTGGTTGACAATGCTAGCAGTGTTTAGCGAAACGTCCTAATTAAAATATGTACAGCAGTATACTGGCTCTGGCTTTTTTGCTGAGAATCAACCGTGCATGTTTCATTTTGGATCGATATGCTCATTCTTTTGTGGTTTTTATGCCAAGATAAAACAGCATACGCGCTGCCACATGCTTTAGCTCATACAAATACGCCTGCAGGGTTTCGAAAATGTCGTAGGAGAAAGTGACGTAGGTTGAGCCATTGCTTAAGATAAGCCACTTTCTTATTGAATAAACTAGCGACTGTTTTATCACATGATGTATCCGCAATGTATCACAACTAAGCAAATTTTCAAACTAAAGAATGCAGCCGACTGTTGAAAGAAGTAAAAAATTTTGTGAAAAAAAGTGTATTAACTCTTTAGATTGAAAACTTTAGACATTAGTTTTTCGGTTATGACTCTCAAGTATTAGGCAAAGTTTGAGTAAAGGAAGAAAACCAATACAAAGCTTGGAAAACTGTCTGGTCTAGTGTTTGAGTGACGAACCATTTTCGCAAGATGTTTTCTAATTTTGAGTTGGGCTATTTAGCAAAGTTTGGTGGCCCAACCTAAGATAAATGCTGGATACAAGTTTTTTACATACCTGATTTAAAAAGTCATTTTTACATAACCTTATCGTATTAGTAGCCAATTTTTCCGGCGTCGTCTATTGAACTTACCATTAGCAATATCGAGTTTAGAATATCGGTTCATCCGGCTTCACCCAATCGATAGTTGTGAAATTAGTAATAAAACGTTGATGTTTTTGATATCGCCAAATCTCGTTCCGAAACAAAACTAACGTTTTTTGAAAGAAAATTAAGTAAAGAAAACGTTATAGAGAGTTGCGCATAGCCACTACATGTCTCCCAAGTATCTTAAGTCCCTGGCAACGCCTCATTTGCCCTGTTTTCAATATAGCTTTCCAAGCTTATAAAACTTCATCCGTTAAATTTAGCAAGTGCTTGAAAGCATTATTTTTAGGAAAAACCTATTAGATATTAAGCTGACTACTTACAACTTTTTCGTCGCTTTAGGTAGGTTTACATGAGGAAGAACTTCTGGCTGTGAGTACGTCGGTTTATCTTGGCATGAACGCAGCTAGGAAAGAAATTATTAACCTGAACTGATGTTCTCACAACTAAGTTAATTTCAGGGACCCCCACCACTAATATCGAGTTAAAAATCAGTCGGCAGCGCCGATTTCAAACGATTTCTATACTTGAGAACAGTGAAAAAGTTAATGCTTTTTCACATATTCAATTTTCATTCCAAATTTTAAACGATTAAAAAGATGATGGAGTTCGGGAATAGCCACTATATTTTTTCTTAATTTACGGAATCCTTGGCTACGTCTTGCCTGCCCAATTTTCAGCAAAGACATACTTAGAAACTGGATTTGCTGAAAATCAAAACAGTTAAAAATTTTGCTAGTTTGCATGTTGCTCGTTTCTAGTATAAACGAAGCCAGGGAAAGGACAAGCTAATCCAAATTGATGCACTTAAGTTATTACAATTGCAACGCCTCCAATCATTGATGTTGAAGTTAAAATCTTGGGTAGTTGTGAGACGTAAATATTGTTATGAAACATTTTTTTGAACAGTGCGAATTACGGTACGGATACCATTATTATACGAGGAATGAATTTATAAATGTCTTTTTGACATAGCTACATCTCGTTCCAAATTCAAAAGTAACGTGTTATTGATGAGAATTGAGTACAAGTCAGGTGTGGTAGCGCATAGCCGCTCTATTTCTTTCAAAGTTTTTGAAGTCCATTGCAACGTCTCAGTAGCCCTATTTTCAGAATGCATTTGGGAAGTAGGACTTGCTCGCAATTGAAACAGGCGATTACTTTATTGGATTATTCCACCATTAGCATCGAAGCATAAACAAAAAGTTGTGAGAGAAAGAGGGAGCCAAAGTGATTGCTGTGTAATTTCTGAAATGGGCTAACAAATATTTGGCATACTACTAACAACTTTTTGTAATGAATGTCTATTTGGTGGGTTGGTGGTGTACGCCAGAACACTCTGTGCTCCGCTAATGACGCCACAAAGGCAGAAACTGCAGGCGTTCGGAAATTGCGTATACACACTAGGGTATTTTATAATATTACCACTTTCGATTAAAAAAACGCGTACCTTTTTTCTAAGGGAATTTTGAGCGCTGATACAAATTTGGCATTATTTTTTTGATTATGACGTAATTTTTGAAGGTGCACCACGCGATTTTTATAGTTTTTCACAATTTTATGATTTCTCTAAAACTCTATGTCCCAAACGCATGGCGTTGGCTTCAAACTACGTGCAATACGCTATTTCCTATCTGCGATTGATAGAGTATAAAACCATACCGGTATCTGCTTCAGAAAAAAGTTTAAAAAAAGACTCTTTTCAGTATACTGTATATTCAAGTATATTACATTTGTTTTGAGCGAGTGTTTTTTCAATCTAATATATGAAGAGCAATTTTGTCTGTCTGTGTGTCTGTTTTAACTCCTCTAAAACTGATAGAGGTAGAAACATCAAACTTGACACGATTGATTACTGTAGCAACCTCAACTACTACAAACCACAAACAGAAAGTCACCAACAGCAACCTTAAGTTATAAACCGAACAGAATCTACTAGAAGTAGCTATCATGATAGAAGTGACTAGTCGCCGTATGGAGTGCACTCATTTTATCTTGGAATACAGTCGGATGCCTGCCGTTGCACTACAATGGTGACTCCAACAGGGAAGCTACATCTTCTACAACAGTGGTTCCCAACCTTTTTGGAGACATTACCCAAATCAAGGTAGCAAGTATGCTTTATTACCCTCAATATTTCACTTCATAAAAGAACACAATTGTGCCATCTAGTATTTATTGCTTTCATTACTTTTCATTAAGTTTAGGAATAACCATAGCAAGAAAAAACAGTAAAAAGAACTCAACAAAATTTTGTTCGTATTTATATAGTTTTCAGCAGCCTACTTTTCAGTAAGTTTAGTTTTAGAAAGAATCACTGCAAGAATAATGTTGTCTTCGGTGTGACGGTTGCGACTGCATCTGCATGGCGAGTGCTGTAATTCTTGGCTCCTTAACACACAGTGCAATACGTGCATCGTTTTGCACACTCTGCCTATTCCTCTTTTTCGTTTTCAAACCCATCACAGTTGAAAATCCTTTTTCACGCAGATAAGTAGTCGAAAACGATGTCAAAATGTTCAACGCTCGCTCTGCCAGTGTTGGTGCGTCACTGAGTTGCGCAATCCAGAAAGCCTGCAGATCAGTATTTTGAAACTCCACTTTCTTCCTCTCGTTTAGCCTCAAGGCAATCCACTCCTCCTTTGCTGGAAATTCATCATTTGCAACCTGGTCCTCATCCACTGAAAACGGCTGCACGCACCACTGAAGAGGTGCTATTTCTCGGTCTGGAAAGTAACGATCCAGGTAATGGACAAGTTCGTCCAAGTGCTCCTGGATTTCCTGCTGTGCCTCATTTAAGAACTGTTGTCCTTTGTTGTTGTCATCAAGAAATTGATCCAACGTAGAAAACTGTGCCGTGACTCCCCTCGAGATCCTCCTGCCCCACAGTTTGAGCTTTGAGATAAATGCGGAAATGGATTCGCGCATGTCCAGGATAGTAGTGTTTATTCCTTGCAAAGCTAAATTCCCTTTGTTGAATTCCCCAAAGGTATCGGCCAAGTAGCACAATCGAGAAAGCCATTCTGTATCGGAGAATTTGGCAGCCAAATCTGATTTCTTTTCAATGAGGAAGCACTTGATGGGTTCACGAAGTTCCACTACTCGACTTACCACTCTTCTCCCGCAAGAGCCATCACACTTCTGTGTGGTACAATAGAACTTCGTAACTTTGTCCCATTTCATTGCAGAATTGTTTGAATATGCGAAAGTTCAAGTCCTTTGATTTGATGAAGTTCACGATTCTGACAACATCGTCGAAAACTGCTTTCAAGGAAGCTGGCAGTGTCTTGGATGCGAGTGAATACCGATGGATGGCGCAGTGATCGACTTGTATACTCGTGTTCTCTCTTTTCACAAAATCTTTGAAGCCACATTGACCACTCATCATGGCATGTGCACTGTCGACTGACACTTGTTGAACACGATGCCAGTCCATCCCGTTGCTCTGCAAAAAATGGCTCACAGTGTTAAACACATCTTCACCCTTCGTCGTCGTGTTAAGATTTTCGCACAGAAGAAATTTTTCTTTTATCATGTTGCAGTGAACGTAACGAATGTATCCCAGTAAAACTGCACAGCTGGCGATATCCGTAGACTCGTCAAATTGAAGACAAAATTTGACTGGGCTGGACTTGACTTCTTCAATTACCTGCACAAGTATATCCTCAGCCATATCGTCCACCCGCCTGCGAATCGTATTATTTGACAGGGGCACAACACTCAGTTTTTTCGCTTGATCTTCGCCACACAATTTTGCCATCATTGCCTTTGCACAAGGCATTATGAGCGTTTCGGCAATCGTGTGACATTTTTGCTTCTTAGCCACTTTGTAGGCGACTACATACGAAGCTTCAACAGCAGCAAGAAGTCGCTGTCCTCTACTTCCATGAGCTCCGAATTGAATTCCTTTTAGACATTTTGCTTTGCGTTCAAAGAAATCTCTGTCCTTGTTTTGTAAAACTGGATGACACTTCTTCATGTGAGCCTCGAGTTTGGATGGTTTCAGGCTTTCGTTCGTCAACACTTTGTTGCATATGACACATTGGGGACGGTCTTGAACCTTGTTAGGCAAGTTGAGGAAACCATAACTGAGGAAAGCTTCAGAATAATTGCGCTTCTTGCCCGTGCCGGCCATCACAACAAATTCTGTTAGTCAGCGGTGAAATGGGCAAGAGAGAGCTAACTCAACAATTCAGATAAATTTGATAAAACTACGAAAAAAGAAACAAAATTGCCGACCAGCACAGAACATTCTAATTTAGACTGGCTAAGCGCATACGTCACAAATGGTCACAAAAGGCATTGTGTGGTTTCACTCGTTTATTAAATTGTGATTTCATAGCCATGCCTAAGAAATGCATGGGTTTAGACCAGCTTTAGGCTGAGCTAAATTTTAGAGGCGTTTTATGCACGTTTGGCTAAATTTTTTAGACTTTTGCATATAACATATATTTTTAGCGTGTTGGTGGTGTCACATTACCCACCGAAGAATCACATATTACCCCTCGGGGGTAATTTACCCCCAGGTTGGGAACCACTGTTCCACGATGTAGTTGGACGGCAGCATCTTTAGTCAAGCAACACAAGCCATCGTCGAGTCGACGAGCCCTAACGTCAAGACGGCCTTCCAATTGAAGTCTTGGCGGGAATCTCACTGATCTCACTCACTTCTGCCAGCAGACCTCACTCTTTCAACTTTGACAGGGAAGGCATGTTGCGACCTCAGCAACTTCCTCCGTCCTTACGCACGTCTCTGCTAGCTGCGCGTGCTTGAAGGGGGAGTTGTGTAGCAACCTCAACTACTACAAACCACAAACAGAAAGTCACCAACAGCAATCTTAAGTTATAAACTGAACAAAATCTACAAAAAGTAGCTTTCATGATAGAAGTGACTAGTCGCCATA
Organism: Trididemnum clinides; assembly: GCA_963675345.1. Taxonomy (NCBI): domain Eukaryota; kingdom Metazoa; phylum Chordata; class Ascidiacea; order Aplousobranchia; family Didemnidae; genus Trididemnum; species Trididemnum clinides. Next base: position 24,002,607 of record OY776284.1, on the reverse strand, counting down.
TGGAGTGCACTCATTTTAACTTGGAATACAGTCAGATGCCTGCCGTTGCGCTACAATCGTTTGCCAGCCGAAGTGAGTGAGACCAGTGAGATTCCTGCCAAGACTTCAATTGGAAGGCGGTCTTGACGTTAGGGCTCTGTGACTTGACGATGGCTTGTGTTGCTTGACTGAAGATGCTGCCGTCCAACTACATTGTAGAAGATGTAGCTTCCCTGTTGGAGTCACCATTGTAGCGCAACGGCAGGCATCCGACTGTATTCCAAGATAAAATGAGTGCACTCCATACGGCGACTAGTCACTTCTATCATGATAGCTACTTCTAGTAGATTCTGTTCGGTTTATAACTTAAGATTGCTGTTGGTGACTTTCTGTTTGTGGTTTGTAGTAGTTGAGGTTGCTACAATCACCATCCCGTGGTGACTTTCATAAGGGGTTTATGACGTCATGATGATGTCGTAATAATAATTTTTTTTTTTAATTTGCATTACTTGGCAGAGGACAATCACTTTTTGCTCAAACAAAAACCAACATCCGACTTATCACATTGCAAAACTTTCAATTGTTTAGGGTCCAAAATGACGTCAAAATCGACACTTTATTGTGCAATTTATTTTTGTTCTTTCTCAAAAAGTACTGATTGCAGAAACGCGATTAAATATTCTTTCAGAAAATATTAATAAGGTGATACAATTTCGGTAGAGAGGTGACTTTTAGTATCCAAGTTGCTATTATTGCTACTAGCAATACACCGTTGAACATAATAATACAATATATTTAGACATTTCAAACGTTTTCGGCGCTACATATCGCCCTCATCAGGATCTATACTCAAATATTTACAGCATTAAAACTTTCGTTGAACGAAAACACAAAAACATAAAGTAACTTGAAATAGTTCTGATAAAAAACGGTAAAGCTTCATTCTACGGTCTTTGTAATTGTCTGGTCACAACTAACAAAGAATCTGATAATAGAAACAATTGCCTGCTAGGAGTTATTCGGATTTAAGGTTTTGTAAATAATTGTTTCAAATGAATAAAAATTACAGTAAAGTTCAGTGCAAAATTGTTTGGTTAAATGATTAAATAAATATCTTTGATTAAAACACGTTTAGTAAAAATGACGCTGTGTTTGCATAGAGTTGTTTGTTTAGCACAGGGTTACTTCTTTTGATGACCAAGGCTTCATGGATTTCGGCTTCGTAGGATGTTTGGCATTTTCTAATTATTTCAAATTGCCCCATGTTATTCGGCTGAGTTTTGCACGAACTGCATTTTTTTATATGTTCCTTGATGGCACTTTTACTTGACCTTGAATATTAAGCAAAACCCAATATTAAGTTTACTTTAGAACAAGCTAAAAATACAATTCCAATTTTGGATGTGGAAATAAAAATTAGCTTGAATAAATTTGATACCTGGACATGGAGAAAACTTTCTAACACTAGATTATTGTTAAATTTTAATGTTTTTTGTCCCAAAATTTGGAAAAAAGGTCTTATTTTGTGTCTTCTCAATAGAGCAAAAATTATCTGTTCAACGGACTATCTCTTCCAAAAAGAAGTGGCTTGTTTGAAAAATCTTTTTTACAGTAACGGTTATCCAATCCCTTTTTTTAACAAAATTTAATGCCAATTTCAAAAAGAAAAAACAGACAGTAAAACCGAAAAAGAATTTATCAATCTTTTGATCATCCCCTACCTCGGAAAAATCTCAAAAGAATTCGGTCTACAAATTCAATCACTAATAAAGAAACGGTTTGACATTAAAATCACAATCGTCTACAAAACAACAAAAGTGCAGGAATATTTCTCTTTGAAAAGCAAAACTCCTCTGGTTTTGAATTCAAATGTCGTTTATAAGTTTACCTGTTCACGTGATGTGAACGTCACGTACATCGGTGCGTCCGCAAGACATTTGAGTATAAGAGCAGGGAAGCACTTAAATGTTTCAAGGTCAAGTAAAAGTGCCATCAAAGAACATATAAAAAAATGCAGTTTGTGCAAAACTCAGCCGAATAACATGGGGCAATTTGAAATAATTAGAAAATGCCAAACATCCTACGAAGCCGAAATCCATGAAGCCTTGGTCATCAAAGGAAGTAACCCTGTGCTAAACAAACAACTCTATGCAAACACAGCGTCATTTTTACTAAACGTGTTTTAATCAAAGATATTTATTTAATCATTTAACCAAACAATTTTGCACTGAACTTTACTGTAATTTCCATTCATTTGAAACAATTATTTACAAAACCTTAAATCCGAATAACTCCTAGCAGGCAATTGTTTCTATTATCAGATTCTTTGTTAGTTGTGACCAGACAATTACAAAGACCGTAGAATGAAGCTTTACCGTTTTTTATCAGAACTATTTCAAGTTACTTTATGTTTTTGTGTTTTCGTTCAACGAAAGTTTTAATGCTGTAAATATTTGAGTATAGATCCTGATGAGGGCGATATGTAGCGCCGAAAACGTTTGAAATGTCTAAATATATTGTATTATTATGTTCAACGGTGTATTGCTAGTAGCAATAATAGCAACTTGGATATTAATAAGGTGCTTTTGATAAAAAAAACTTTACAACAATTATAGCTTATTTGACAATGCTACGAGCAATTCTTTTTTTAAGCATTTAAACCTTCTTTTTTCTTTTTCGCTTGCACGCTTAAAACTGGCTCTATGATGTCATATTACGTCTGCTACAATTTACACAGGTTTTTCGCTACTGCAGATCACAATAAGAAGATGTTTTCAAAAATTGCATCCTTTTTGCAAAATCAGTTTTTTAAAAAACTGATTTGTGACCTCATTTCTCAACTGACTTTTAAACTTTCTTCAACAAGTTAAAGGGTATTTCAAGACAATTCTAATAGTGTATAATATGTACAATTAATATTTGTTTTTATACGTTAACTGAATCTTAAGACCTCTGGTATAACTTTTTACCCTCCCCAAAAAGTGGCAAGCTGAGTAAAAACAGGTAACTTTAACACAAAAACGTTGTAAGGTACTAACAATCACTGTCTTTTGAAAGCTTAGGAAATTAGCTTTCCAGCAATATGTGACTTCAATTACTTAAGGCTAAGGATTAGTTCACCATGGCTGATGAAAAATTGTTTGCCATACATGATGTTTCATTTTTAATTGAATAATTATTCTGCTTGACCAAACAAACTTACTAGTATTAGACAAAGTAAATTTTTTGGTACATTTCGACTACTTTTCCTCACAAGCACGGTTCTTTTGCATTATCTGTCGACCTTTTAAAAAACATTTATCAAAACTGAAGTCTCTAAATGTTTATGAAATATATAGTCTACCGGTTAAAAACACATACAATTTTGATGCCTGCACTTCACAAAACTTCAATTTCTAGAAAAACTAAGTCCTTTGGTACATTTTGGCTATTTTTTCTCGATAGGACGAATATTTGGCATTAATTATCAAAATATTCAAAAAGATTCATGGAAAAATGAAGTCCCAACAAATTTTAACATTTAGCCAACTCAAAGCAAAACACTTGATGATCACCCAAGAAAAAGACAAGGGGAAAGATGGTCCTGCCTTTATCTTTTGCAACAAAATGTGTCGAGCTACATATATCTCGTTTACAATAGAATTTTGATGCTGTCTCAACTTTAACTATTCTTAAAATTGAGGCGACGTATAGTATTGCTCAAATAATTAGGCCATGCTGCAACTTGATGTTTACATCAAAAAAACAGATGTTGGTTTTGAGACCAGTGTATACCGGAAACCCACTTTCACTGGCCAGTATTTGCGCTGGGAGTTCTTTAGTCCTCTCAAACGCAAAATAAGTCTGGTATCTACATTGGTGCACCGAGCTCTAATGTTTTGCACCAAGCGTAGACTCAATGGAGAAATAGAATGGATCAAGAAAATATCACTGGAAAATGGCTATCCTAAAAACGTCATCAACGCTCAGATTGCCAAGAAGATCGCTCAGTTCTCCACTCTTAAGCAATTCGGCCTAGAAAAATGCCCCGTGTACTTGAGGGTCCTTTGGATAGGTAAGCCCCCCACAACTTTGGAAAAAGAAGTCAAAACCGCCATGGAAAGCTGCTATGGTTCCGTCAACACTCGCTTGGTCTTTACGTCTAAGTGCATGCTGTCTGTGGCCCACAAGGATGTTCTACCTACCATTCAAAAACGTTTTGTGATATATAAATACAAGTGCCACTGTGATAGTCGGTACGTAGGTCGAACATCTCAACAACTACAGAATCGCATCAAGCAACATGTTCCGCAATGGTTAAGACAGCAATTGACCCCTCCAAGTCTATCTCAACCACACAGATCGTGCAAACTAACCGACACCAAACCGGATTGTGACTCCGCCATTGGCCAGCATCTTTTCAATAATGATAAATGTGCATTAAACTGTGATAAGAAGCGGTTTTCAATCCTCGCCGCAGCTCTTTTCATCTTAATCTTTTAGAGGCTACTTATATCAAGACCCGACGCCCGGTGTTATGCAGACAGAAAGGGTTTGTTTACACTCTCAAGCTCTTTCGATAATCGTGGCGTTCTTATTTGGCCTCCTGCTATGCTTTCTTTGTCGCTATCATTGGCTTGCCTTGATTGATTAACGTCCAAATCATTCACATAAAACACTTATTTACTCTAGATCTTCCCTTTTGATACAATACCGCCACTGATGAGAGCGTCACAAAAAGCTTATGGCTCAAACAGCTTTTTTCAAAGCTATATTAAAAACGAGAATGGGGATTTTCAAAAAGGAAGCTGGCGTGGACACCTTTCTTATTCAATTTAGGGTAGTGCCTATTTTTACACCCGAGATGTACTTGCAACATCTCCAAGATCGATCATTCGGATTCGACATTAGAAATGAAAGCTGTGGTATGGGAAAGAAGTTAACAGCTCTTGTGAAAAACCCAAAAGAGATAAAACAAACACCCGGGATAAAAAAACGATCCAGTGGCGTGCCTAGAAGTTCAGAATTATACCAGATGAAGAGGAAGCTTGCTCCACTGAACATAAAACAATGAATGTGCGATTCTTTTCAGTGTTTAACGTGTGTACATGTCTTTAGGTTTAAGTAAATTTGTTTTGAAATGTGTCCTTACTTTGAATCTGAAGAAACACAAATCGCCTCCTTCACTGAAGCCTGGCCTCAATGCATCGATAATTTGAACCCTAAAAAAATAGAAAAAGCTGGGTTTTTGTACAGAGGCAGTGACAACCGAACAATTTGTTTTTATTGTGAGCTGTGTCTTTACCAATGAGCAGAGACTGACATGCTGGAAATTGAACATGCAAAATACAGGTCTAGGTGTGCTTATCTAGAGAGAACTTTTGGAATTAATTTCATCACCCAACACAGCAATTTCCCCATCCCAGAAGATGAGTTGTTATCAGGAACAAGATTCGAGTTTGCTACTCCAGAAGAAGCAGCGGATCTGACACTTGTAAGGAATCCCCCAGGTGAAAACGAAGAACAAACAAACCCAATACCTCCACCTAAAACGAAGCAGTTTGACAAAGAACTTGTGTGCAAAGTATGTTTTGACGTGCGAATCAACTCTTTGGTGATGCCTTGCAAACATTGCTTTGGATGTTTGAATTGCACTGCAAAACACAAGAGAATGTCCAATTTGTAGAGTGCTTATTTGTAAAGTTGAGCAAATCTATATTGTCTAATAAAACACTTGTTTATTTTAACATTATGCGAGAATAAGTTACAATTCTATTTCAGTAAATTTTTAACAAAGCGCTTCACAGTTCTATTATTCAAACTAACGTTACTGGAAAAATGACTCAATATCTCAGGTCGAGAGCAACCACGTGAGCAAAATAAGATGTAGCATACGGTGTAGTGTCTGCAGACTGAGGATATCAAACTATGTAGGGTCTTTGAGTTGTAGATCCATGATGAAAAAGGAGAGCCCATAAAATCCTCCAAACCATGAATGATTGGATGTAGACCATAACTATCAAAAAAATCACCAGATCCTTTTATATTAAAGAACATAGCAACTCAGTGCTCTCCAGAGGAAGAGCTTGGATCGGTGTTGACAACATAACTTCCAAGGTACTCAACAATAGGAAGCAGATCCTTAGGATAAACACCTTTAAAAATCTTCTTTGCACAAGAGTCAGTTTTTAATATACCCCTTCAATCTGTAGTGTGTTCATCAGAAATCCATCAATACGTTTCTATCTCTATCAATTTGAAGTAGATTTTCAAATTCTGCATAAATTACGACATTGATTGTGTATGTGGTAGGAGTGTTGAAATGTAGCTTGAGATCAATGTTTTCGTTTTTCACAAACTAAAAACGAGAGCAGGAAGCCACCATATCCAGTGTGAGGTCAAATACATACAGAGTATGCCTTCTGTATACGTCTCACGAGAGATACCATTTCCTGAGTTGTTGATGTAAAGTCCAGAACCAGTAAAAAGTGACAATAACTTTGAATACAACCATTTTGACTGTAATTTAATTGGAGAGGATTGAATGGTATTTGTTCTTCGTCTCTGTACAAAAAAACAAAATTGCCTGAGCTGTGTTTGAAGTTGAAAGAATTCTTTCCAATAGTTCTGTTGAAAAATTCATTTTTGACCAAGTTGAATACTATCTGCCGTGGTAATTGACCTCGAAAGAGATTCTCTTTTGAGATTGAATAAACACCCTGGGACACTGTAAAACTCTTCATTTCCACTCTTCAAATAGGGTACTTTGCAGAGCTGTTTTGTAAAGCCCAAGCATGACTGAGGTGCATCGCATAGCTAGGTACTGGTTTTTGACAATACAGAGAGGCACTAGTGATTTCGACCATGTAATCCCCTGTTTCCATCAGAATCATGTCTAACTCTTTGCTGCCAGCTGCTAACTCTTTATGTTTTTAAAATCCTTTATTAGCGTTTGTAAACGAGTCGAATCTGTTTGATCTGTCTTGATACCATAGCAAACAGCATAATTGAGATTTTTTGGCTTCATCTCCAAAACTCAAGAGTGTTTCCATGTACGCTCTATAGCCGTAATTTTTATTGGATAGACTAATCAAACTACCATTCAAATAAAAATCGCATTGAGACCATAAAGTGTGCAGGAATTGCAAGCAGGAGCGACATTGCTATCAGCCGCAAAAACTGTTCCATTTTGTTTTTTAATCCTCGTGCATAGATGAAGTAAAGTGTTTAAAAGATCGATGTAGGAGCTGCTTTCTCCTGGAATAACAAACTCAATAGGTCCGGTGTTGGTTAGGGTTGATATGGGGTGATATTCCACAACATTTTCCTTTTCAAAAGAAATTTGGGTAGGCGTAACAGAGAACAAATCCAACTTTTAAAAAGATTCGCACAAGTCCTTGTGAATTAAGTTTGACACGTTTTATTAAAGGTGTCACGCTTTGCTCTTTTTGCTATTGAAGAGAATTTTTTTTCTTTTTGCAGGTTTTTTCCGTTTTCCAGGAAACGTGGTGACTTTTTGCAGTAAATTAGAAACAGTATCTTTTGTTCTGTTAAGGGCGGCTTGCTTAAGGTTCTTATTTTCCAGAACATCAGAAACAACGTTAGTTTCACCTTTCAAAACTTTCTTACCAATTGAATCAGCTCCCTTTCTGACAAATGGCAAAACAGATGGCCCGAGTGAGGCAAAGATATTACTAATTTCGTATCCTCTTTGGTATTAACCCCCTGAGAAATATGGCATTCCACCCCCCATTAGGGATAGGTAATAATCTTCATAAACTTGGGGGTTGCAGCAGTACCATGGTCTCATGTTTTAATGAAAGTGTTCTCCAGCAATGTCTTGAAAAGTGATGTGAAATTCAGAGATGTTGTTTTCTTATTACCAGAGTATAGTGAATTTTTTTTCAAAACGTTGGACAAATGACATACTTGCAATGACAAGGTTGTTTGGAGAGCTGATAATAGCTACTGCTCGAAGTTGGGTAAAACATTCTTCTTTCTTTTGATTACTGGATACGGTAGCAGATAATCTAAACAGCTAGATAACAAGGCGATTCAGAGATTAGTGTTTTGATTCCCAGTAGTGATGTTGTAGATGCTTAACCCAACAATATAATATATAGCAATAATCTGCGAGAAAAACACAATTTCGCTTTTAGGGATGTCTTTACCACAAAAAAAACATTCACCAATAATTGAGAAGATCTTTCTCTCTAACCTAAGAATTATATTTATCCGGGTACCCAGCCTACTTCACTAAAAATTAATGTCTTCCTTTTACTTGCGCTTCTTCAAAATTCTTTCGATTTCATAAACGTTGTCATCTTTTATAGACAGTTTAAGTTCTTCTTTGTAAAAAGTTTCTCTTATATCCTCACTGGCCAGGTCTTTGATGAAATAGTAAGGAGGGTTACCAGTGAAAGGTTTCTTAATAACAACTAACTCTTTAGACCAGTTTTGCTCATATGCCTTCCTAAAATTTTTTATCAAGCTCACACACACACAATCGTTTTCAGATAATTTTGGTTTCTTCTTCATGTTGGTTCCGTATTGGCAAATCCACAGCATTTGCTGATCTTCATGACTAGCTGCTGAGGGGGTAGTCTTTATTGTTCTATGGTAGCTGTTATTGTAAGAGAGCATCACATCATCCAACACATTAAAATATCTTAATGTTTTGTTGGCTTTAAAATACCACCACAATTTGGATTTTAAAGTCCTAATTAGTCTTTCAGCAAGAGCTGCTTTTGTATCATAACTCTGCGTACTGAAAAGTGCAATTTTTTGCTGCTTAAGCCATTTTTCTAGCGCCTTGTTAGTGAATTTGTTTCCGTGGTCGGTTTGCAGATAAACAGGATTAGGAACACGATGGAAAATTATTTCAAAAGCTCTTATAACAGCTGTTGACTGTTTACTTTGCACCGGCTCACAATAAGCAAGTCTGCTAAAAACATCTATCACAATGAGAAGGAATTGATTTCCATTATAGTATTTTTTTAAAAGCAAGAAATGTGCTAGATCAGCCAGATGTTGGAAGTTTGGATAGGGAGCGATCGTTTTTCTTCTTTGGTACTTTTTTCTTGCCAGTTTAAATAATGCGTATACGTCTTGGGTCTCCAACCACTTTTTGACTGGTTTCTTTACAGCTCTTTGAAATTTTCTAATCCCAGAAAACGACTAGGAGTTTTCAAAAAGTAATAGCTCGCAAACTCTCCCATACCGAAATCAGAGTCGGTTGTCTGCTTTTTGATTTTATACTGCTTTCTTTTCTTTTATTATTAACTCAGTTTATGTCTTCAAAAATGTAGGGTGATAATGACCCGCCCCTTGTGAAATCTAACCTCGTTCTCTTGAATGTCGCGAAGAGCAATGTGGATATCTGAGATATTTTTTTTTATTACAGGGTGTATTGTAATCTGTCATATCTTTTGTTTATGATTGATTCAGACTGACTGTCCACTGAGGCAACCCCCAGCAAGGGTGCAAGATTATGACCAAAAATTCGGTGCTCAATAGCGTCACAATATATACAGATTGCATTTACTAAGTCAATATGAACCATGCGCTGTGTGATAAAAACACCAGGATTAAGAAATGTGCTCTTTGCAAAGCTTAACATTTCAGTTAGGAAGGGTGCAAGATGCACAAGAACATATGCATGCTCCATGCCATCGTTGTCCATCCTAGTAGGAGCGGAAGAGTTATGCCTTTTGTGGAGCTCTGTTAGCTGTGAGTAAGTGTTGTATTACCAATCAAACAGAAAATCGATTGGGTTTGTTAAGATCTCGTTCTCAATTAGCTCCTAATTTGGAAATCACGCTTTATTTGTTTCAGTAATGAACAAATTAAATGCTGAGGTTGTTGGTAATATCCGGATGGCAGTTTGAAATACTCACCAGATCCTTCATTGTTAAAGAACATAGCAACTCAGTGCTCTCCAGGGGCAGTGCTCGGATCGGTGTTGACAACACAACTCCCAGGATACTCAACAGTAGGCAGCAGATCTTTAGGATGAATGCCTTTGAAAATCTTCTTTGCGCAGGAGTCGTTCCTTAATATCCTCTCGATCTGTAGTGTGTCCATCAGAAATCAGTCAACACATTTCAATATCTATCTATTTGAAGTAAGTTTTTGAATTCTACATGAATTATGACATTCATTATTTCTGTAGGAAAAGTGGAGAAGTGTAACTCCAGACGAATGTTTCTGATTTTTACCAACTGGAAATGAGAGCAAGAAGTGGTCATATCCGGCGTAAGATCTATTTCATGCAAAATGTTTCCGCCTACAAAAGTCTCGCGAGAGATACCGTTTCCGGAGTCGTTGAAGTAAAGGCCAGAATCAGTAAAAAGTGAAAAAAACTTCAAATATAGCAGTTTTGATTGTAGTTTAATTGCAGAGGATTAGATGGTATTTGCTCCCCGTCTCTGTATAAAGAAACGAAATTCACTGAGCTGTGTTTGAAGTTGAAAAGGATTTTTTCCAATAGCTCTATTGAAGGAATTGTTCTCAACCAAGCCGAAAACTATCCACCGCGGTAATTGACCTGGAAAAAAATTCTCTTTTGAGATTGAATAAGTACCACATGGTACTGTAAAGCTTTTCGCCTCTACTCTTCAAATAGGGTACTTTGCCGAGCTGTTTTGTAAAGCTCGAACATGACTGAGCTGTACTGTGTCGCTATGTACTGCTTTCCGGCGTTATAGAGAGGCACTAGTATTCTCAATCATGTAATCCCCTGTTTCTACCAGAAAAAAAGCATCTTTTGATCTGTTCAACCATAGCTTCACCTCCACCCCACTTAGCAGATAGCGGTTCCGTAAGCATAAATCTAGGTGGAGTTTGCCGATCATGTCTAACTCTTTGCTGCCAGCTGCGACGTTTTTCCACTTTTGAAATCCTTTATTAGCGTTTGTAAAAGAGTCAAATCTACTTGCAGTGTCTTGATACCAAAATGAACAACTTAATTGAGATTTTTTGGCCTCCTCTCCAAAACTCAAGAGTGTTTCCACATAGGCTTTAAATGGATATGTGTTTAAAGATTGGCTGACTAAAACCCTATTCAAAAATAAATCGCATTGAGGCCATAAGGCGTGTAGGAATTTGCAAACAGGAGCAACATTGCTATCAGCCACTGAAACTGTTCCGTCTTGTTTTTTAATCCTCGTGCATACACGCAGCAAAGCATTTGAGAGATCGATGTAGGAGCTGCTTTCTCATGGAATAGCAAATTCAATCAGTCCACTATTAGATAAAATTGACACAGGATTGTACTGCACATATTTTCCTTTCTCCTGAGAAGTTTGGGAAGGAGGGACAGGGAATAAATCCAACTTCTTCTTAACAGATTCGCACAACTCCTTATGAATTTAGCTCGTCATGTCAACTAAAAATGTCGTGCTTTGCTCTTTTTGCTTTTGAAGAGGATTTATTTTTTATTTTTGTGGCTTTTTTAGTTCTTTTCCGTTCTCCCGAAAACGTGGTTACTTTTCGCAGTAAATTAGAACCAGTCTCTTTTGTTCTGTTCAGAGCAGCTTGTTTGAGGTTTTTACCTTCCAGAATATCAGAAACAAAGTTGGTTCCACTTTTCAAAACCTCCTTTCCTATGGATTTAGCTCCTCGCTTTACAAGTGGCAAAACCGATCGTCCTAGAGAGGTGAAGATGTTTCCTATTCCGTAACCTCTCTGATTCTGATTTTCGGAGAAGAAAGACATCCCATTTCCTGTTTGGGAGAGATAATAATCTTCATGAACTTGAAGGTTACAGCAATACCGTGGACTCATGTTGTAAGCGTTTTCCAGAAATGTCTCTGCTGAAAGAAATGTGCAAGTTCGAGATGTTGTTTTCTTATAATCAGAGTATAGTGAATTTTTTTCAAAACATTGAGCTTGTCACATATCCGTAATGGTGGCCTCTGGTTGTTTTGAGAATTGGTTATTTCTACTACTCAGAGTTTGGTAAAAAGCATTCTTTTTTCTTTTGATTGCTGAAGACAATAGCAAATATTCTAAACAGCTAGACAACAGAGTAATCCAGAGATTAGTGTTCTGATTTCCAGCAGTAATGTTGTAGATGCTAAACCCAACCACAATATTGCGATAATCTATGAGAAAAACACAATTTCACTTTTAGGGATGTCTTTACCACAAAAAGACCATTCACCTATAGTTGATAAGATTTTTCTCTGTGACCCAAGAATTATATTTTTCTGGGTACCCCGACCAATTCACAAGAAATTCACTTCTTCTTCCTCCCTTACGCTTCTTTAAAATGCTGTCGATTTCATAAACGTCATCTTTTATAGACAACTGCTACTCTTTTTTATAAAACATTCCTTTAATCTTTTCACCACTAAGATCTTTTAATCTGTAATACAGAGGGTTTCCGGGAAGAGCTTTCTGTATGATAAATAACTCCTTTGACCAGTTTTGCTCATAACCATTTTGAAAAATGTTTTTATCAAACTCACACGCACAAAATCGTTTTCAGATAATTTTGGTTTCTTTTTCACAACATCTCCGTATTGTCGAATCCACAGTGTCTGCTGATCTTCATGTCTAGCTGCTGAGGGAGTTGTCTTTATTGTTCTATGGCAGCTGTTATTATAAGAAAACATCAAATCATCCAGCACATCAATGTATTTGAATGTATTATTCGCTTTAAAATATCGCCACAATTTCATTTTCAAAGTCCTAATTAATCTTTTAACGATAGCTGCTTTTGTGTCATAATTGTGTGTGTGAAAAAGTGAGATGTTCCGCTGTTTGAGCCACTTTTCTAACGCTTTTCTTGTGAATTCGATTTGCAGATAAACAGGATTGGGAGCACGACGATAAATATTTTCAAAAGCTTGAATAACGGCTGTCGATTTTTTGCTTTTCACCGGCTCACAATAAGTGAATCTGCTAAAAACATCTACCACAATGAGAAGGAATTGATTTCCATCATTGCTATTTTTTAAAAGCGAAAAATCTGCTAGATTAGCCTGATGTTGGAAGTCTGGGTAGGGGGCGATCGTTTTTCTTCTTTGGTACTTTTTTCTTGCCAGTTTAAAAAGTGTATACACATCTTGAGTTTCTAACCACTTTTTGACAGGTTTTATTACTACTTTTTGGAATTTGGTAATTCCAGAAAAGGACTAAGGATTTTTTAAAGAGAAATAACTACCAAACTCTCCCATACCGAAACTCAGAGTCAATTGCCTGCCTTTGATTTTATACTGTTTTACTAAGTTTCTGTCTTCGAAAATGTAGGGTAATAATGACTTGCCGCTTGCGGAATCTAATTGCGTTCCCTTGATTGTCGTAAAGGGTTATGCAGATTTCTGAGAAATTTTTTTCATTACGACTTGATATTGTCACTTGTCATATCTTTTGCTAATGACGGATCCATACTCACCCTTAGTCAATATGCTAGCCAGTAAGGGTGCCAGAAATCATTTTTTTACCTTACAGGCTAGCATATCAACTAAGGGTGCCATACTATGACCAACAATCCAATTTTCAATAACGTCACAATAAACGTAAATGGTATTTATTGGATTCATATTACCCATGCGATCCAAAGTAAAAGTACCAGGATTATAGAATGTGCTATCTTCAAAACCCAACATTTCAGTTAGAAAGGGGGCTAAATGGATAAAAACTGATGGACGTGCCACTCCATCATTGTCTATCCTAGTAGGGGTGGAAGAGTTATTCCTTATATGAAGGTCTATTAAATGTGAATCATCATTGTATCGTAAATCAAATAAAAAATCGATTGGGTTTGTTTAGGTACTATTCTTTATGAGCTACTTTTTGTTTCTTGAAAATCATGTTTCATTTGGTCTAATAATAAAGGGATTAATTGTTTTGGTGGTAAATAATTCCTGGATGGGAGTTTTGTTTTCATGCAGACTTCACCCCACTGATAGATGACTCAAAATTTCGTTGTGTCAACATTATACCACGAATTATTAAACTAAACTTCTGCCAAGCCCACTTCCCAAGAGCCTTGAAGATGTAGCTCTTTTGGTAAATGAACAATATAATCTGTAATCTTGTTTTCTGGATAATAATCAGGTGAAGAATTGCTGGGTAAAGTCAGATATATCCTTGGATGAAGACAAATCGGCAATTTTTTATTTTCAGTGTAAGGTTGTCAAAGAATAAATGATGGTGGTTTTCTGTTGAGTGGTCTTATATCTCAAAAATCTATTTCCGTGAGGGGCAGTTCTAGTGAAATAGGATTTTTTAAATTGCTACTACATTTCCTATTCTATATGCAATATTTCTCTCATCTGTACCGGTCATACTGATTCAAATTTCACACAAGAAACAGATGAGCAGCTACAAATAATGCATTTTTTGAAGTGAAAACACCAAAATCAGTTAGAGAACCTGTTTTATCATCACAGACTAGTTGTAATACAAGATGCTTTCTCTGTAGCATTTGCAATGATCAAAGAATGAAATTTTCAAAAATCAAAAATGTCCTCAAATTTAATAACACAAAATGTTAAAAGCTACTCCATTTATTTCTCTCATCTGTACCAGTCATGTTGATCAAATTTCACACAAGAAACAGATGATTAGTTAAAAATAAAACATGCTTTGAAGTTAAAAACATTAAAATTACTTAGAGAACGTGTTTTGGCATCACAGACTAGTTGTAATACAAGATGTTTTCTTTGTAGCATTTGCAATAGTTAATGACAACTAAATTCAAAAAAATGTCCCCAAATTTTATTACACAAAATGTCAAAAGCTACTCCATTCATTTCTCTCATCTGTACCAGTCATATTGATTCAAATTTCATAAAAGAAACAGATGAGCAGCTACAAATAAAACATGCTTTAAAGTGAAAAACACAAAAATTACTAAGAGAACATATTTACCACACAGACTAGTTGTAATACAAGATGTTTTCTCTATGACATTTGCAATGGCTAAGGAATGAAATTTTCAAAAAATACTACAACTCAAAAACATAAGCAAAGATAATTCATGATTCATTCTTGACCAGGCACATAATGTCAACCAAATTTTGTTTTTTTTTCTTGTTTTTTGGATTGATTTGTTTTCTCTGTTGAATATGGTAAATTCTTTTGCTACAACGATTCTTTTTGTGCATGGAAACACTTTCCGTTGAAGAGCATCTAGCATTTTGTTCACCATTACTGTAACAGATATAGCTGTATATTTCTTTCACATTGTCAAAATTCATCTCAAATAAATGTATGTTACTATAATCTGAAACAGGCAGCAATTAATATCTGCAGCAGTGCAACATCACAAATATTGTTTCAAAAACCTAGATCTAAAACAATAAAACTTGACATAACTTAGCATTTGTAATTTCATTTTAACAGATAAACTTAACCAACTCAAAGAGAAATTCCAAAAATAATTAGTGGCAACCCCATCTTTCATACCTTTAGCCAGCAAATTCACTAGCTTTCTCTCCAACACGTTTTTTAGAAGTAAACAGCTACAATTAAAATCTATCAGTAGCACATTTCATTAAATTTGTTAAGGGTTTTCACTTTGAATCTTCTGCTTGTTCGGTTATGATCGCTTATTGTTTTTCTTCAAAACCATAGGTAATGGCCCTAAAAGTAACAACCGCATTCTTAACACACAGAAAAGTTTTCAAAGAATCATAAACTTTCCCAAATCAGGGATTGAAACTGCTCGGAGCTGGGTGAAGGCTTGGTCTCTTTTTTGATTTTATTAGTGATGAGATTTTTTATATTGCTTTGAGGAATATGGATTTTTTTGAAAATTAATTCTCCTTTTGAATGCCATGAAGCAGAGCTATTGTTTTCAATCGACTCAAAAATCTTCTTGGCTTGAATTAGATTTTTCTTGGTAAACCGTTTCAAAATATCCTTTGCTGGGATGGGTTTCTCCTCCTCAATTACCAATCGTGTGGGCGTTGTTTTTTCTTTCAATGATAAATACTTTTGAAGAATTTGATTATAATGTTTGATTTTCTCACTTTCCTCCAGATCTGATTTCAAAATTTGATCTATTTCTTCATCAAGCTTAGACATTTCTTTCTGCATTGGTTTCCTGTAAGAATTAGAATCCACAAAAATCATTTTCTTCATTTCTTCACAAGAGAACTTACAATTCCCAAAATAGCAGGAATCACGGCAACTAGGAGAGCAGAAAAACTTCCTCTTCGGATTAACTTCCATTTCCGGTTGATATTGATAGATTTTGTCAAGTTCCTTCATACAGCTCAAGTCATTTTTTCTGATATTTTGTTATCTCAACATTGCCTTTCAAAAGATTATGACAACAACCGCTTAGGCATCTTATAAAATCCGGTGGAGCATTATTTATTACTGTTTTTACTAGTCTGGGTTTTGCTTTGCAGAGCAGCTTAAAATCGGATAATTCTTTTTTAGTCTAGCTGTCATGTCAACACATAGACAAACTGCAAATATATTGGTGCGTATTCAAAGCTGATCCGGAGTTTCAGAGCAGAAATCGAAAAGAGGATATCCATATACTTGACTCGTCGCATCAATAAAAGCCTTTTCAATTTCTTTGGTGTGTTTAGGATAGAACTGACGAGCGAAAAATGATATCTGGCCGCTATCTTTTGCATTTTAAAATAGAACCACAATCTGGGAATTAAGGAAGACAGTTCAATTCGATTTAGGAAAAAGATTTTGCACTAGATAAAAGATAGCTAAATTCAAATGATGACTCCCTTTAGTGAAGAATTTGGCAACCATATTATTTTTCTCACCCATCAGATCATCAATCACCAGCTTTTCTTCCATTGAAATAGTCAAAATCGGGAATACCTCGGATAAAATCTGCTTCTATCTGTTCATAATTTGTTTGCCATATGCTACAACACCACACAATTCTTTCCGATTTAGGGTTCATCAGATAATCGAGATTTTTAATAAATCTAGTCACAAAAAACGTCTTACCACGGCTTGTTGGGCCAGAGACAAGGATTGTACTTGATGTGGTGAGGTGAAACATATTTGAATATTGAAGACAATTTAATTGCTTTAGCATTTATCTCTTTATTCTTTTTTCAACAGCTGTGTTAATTCGCAGGAAAAGCTGTAACGTTTTTTCTGCAGAGACAACTACCAGAAAACGTGTAGGCTACAAAACCAATCTCACATTCTGAAAATCACAGATTTATACAAAGAAAAAGTGAGTTTAGATTGCAGAGGTATGCTGCTATTTTCACTAACTATCTTGTTTTTCAAAATGTTCCAATGTACTCTTTGTTTAAGGGTTTTTTCAACTTTGGAGGTGGTTCAAGAACATCGCCGAATTAGACATTGCTTAATTTTATAAGAGTAAGTGATTGAGCAATAGAGTTTGTTAGTTTGAGAGTGTTTAGAATTCGATTATTTTTTCAGATGCCAGATTTGTGGTCGAAAATTCAAAACTAGAAACGACTTTTGAAGACACCACTATCAGTGTTTATCAGGTCTTTAGATGTTTGGATGTCAATCAATACAAAACCAAATAACTCACCACTTCAAATCCCATTCAAAATTTTGTGGAAGGATAGACGGCATCTAGGTCAGACAGCTTTTAAGGATTGAATAAAAGAGACAATTTCTCTATTGGAAGATAATCGTTTCCAATCACATTCCCAAATTATTCTAACACAAAACCCAGACTCCTCCAGTAGTTTCTTTTTCTCTTCTGTTTTTTGACGCAGTTCTTGAAAGCTTTTACCATTTAGTGGGTTTATTTCTCCTCCAGGATTGTAGAGAAAGCATCCGTGGAAGAAGCAGCCAAAAAATTCAAACATCTCATTAGTTTCTTGACAAAAACCATCCACCAGAAGCTTTTTAGATGTTAGATGACGCTCACCGATATTAAAACTGTGTTGAATGAATTTTTCCTCAGTAGCAGCAACCCAGCTTAGCCACTGATGAGAGGCTAGTCCAAATTTGTGGGGTGTTTCCGGACGGTACTGGTCTATTTCTCGATAACGAACAAAAAACCCAGTAGGCATGTTCTGCATAATTGCCCTCAAATAGAGAGCATTTGCATCAAAGCCTTTTACGCTTTTGCAGATTTTTGGGTTGGAGTATAAATGGTTTTTAATGAGAGTTTCGTTTTTGATTGCCAACCTTTTAAAGATAATACTTGGACTGCCCACTAGCTGATCAAACATTAACTGGTGAAGATCTGCTTTTTTCTTGTCAATTAGCGAGAAGAAGGTATTTGAGGGGGTTTGTGATAACAAATATCTCTTTGTGATCCTGCTTACAGAAAAAGCTTGTTTGAAAAGGTTCAGTCCTTTATTTTTATAAAACATTGCACATTTTTCTATCGCCTCAACAAAAGACCCCACATTCAAATTATTATAATAAATCAATAAATCAGGTATGGATGTCCAGTTTTCCTCCTGCCATTTTCTGACTACTTCTCGGTAATCCTCCAGTGTTATGTTGTTCCGTTTGAGATTACTGTAGAAAGCTTGATGATTGGGAGTGGGTGATTTAGCTTTTCAAGACTATCTACATACTCAAGGAAGAAAAATTTAGTTTGGTTAACGTTGCATGCTTTGATAAACTTTTCATAGGAAAATCCAGGAGCAATATAGTTTTTGATGTCGAGAAATCTCAACATCTCTGTCTTGATACACATGAAATGATTATTTTGTTTGATCACAAAATCCAATTTTGATAAAAGCACTCGAACAAGTTGTTTTTTGATTAAGTTAAGATCATAACATTCGGAATTAAAGCCAAGAACAATGTGATTTTTCAAGAATTTTTCAAAATTTTTACTTTATCTTTTCGCTTTTGACATTTTCACTGGTAGACAGAAAAACAAAAACATACTGAAATTTGGTTTTCAATAAATCAAATGGCATGGATGACATTTGCTCTAAGTACTCTATCACTCTCTCCACAAAATTCAGAGGACTGTTGTCAGAGATAAAGCAAACTAGGAATCTAAAGCCTGGAATATTCGAAGCAAGAGAGCAGCTGAGAGAAATGTGAGCAAATTTATACTGAAGGAGAGAGATGTTGGAGGGTAGATTTTTTTCGAAAGGATGGACTCAAAATCAAAAACAGAAAAATAAGGGTAAAACCGATTGTTTTCAGCCATGTGAATATCAAACTCGGCCAATTCTTCGAAAATGGTAGAGGGAAGCCAAAAAATGCCTCCTTTATAGGTGTATTTTACATCCCCGTGAAAGTCTTTGATATAATGGTTGTAATTCATTTGATGATACCACAACACATCACATTTTGGACAATTAAAAACGCTGCAGTATTTCTCAAAATTAAAAATGTAGCTAAAATGGTTTTTGAAAAGATTTAATTTCATAGTTTTAGGGTAAATTTTTTGTGAATTTTGTATAAATCGCAAGCTGTTTTGTTTTCATGCTCGACCAACTCATAAACCATCACATTAATTTGAAAAAGATCCTCAACAAAGATAAGATCGTGAAGAGTCCTTAGAGGGTCGAGGGATTAATTTGACAGTTTTGACTACACAGACGAAATTTTGTTTGAGTGTTGTGATTCCAAATTATTCAAACTATAACCAGAAAACAAGCTTAAACAATGAAAAAACATAAAAAATCTCTATGAAGAGTTCCATACACATATGTAAATAAACTACATTGATTATATAAAAGAAAATTAGGCAGCTTTTCAGAATGTCCAATTGGTGCATTTTCTAGTTTGTTAACGTAAAAAGTTATATTTGTAATAGACAAATAGGCCCATTTTGTGTCGGGCCTTGAAATATTTTCAGACAAATTGTGCTCTGTTGTAGGGTCTAAAAAACGTGACAATTCATTGCTGTTGTTAATTAGCTTCGCGGTATTTAAAACACAATGATTATTAAAAGAAGGATGAAAAAACCAAAGCACACCGGTTTTAACATTTCTCAAAATGTAACCAAAACTATAATTAATTTTAAAATATAA
Source organism: Trididemnum clinides (assembly GCA_963675345.1). NCBI lineage: Eukaryota > Metazoa > Chordata > Ascidiacea > Aplousobranchia > Didemnidae > Trididemnum > Trididemnum clinides. Next base: position 23,982,724 of record OY776284.1, on the reverse strand, counting down.
ATTTTGATTACTGATGATAGCATTATAAATTTGGTCAAATAATTTGTTAATGTTGGATTTGAGAAAAAAATTGTACATGTCTTGTACAGGTCTAATAATACTCCTCGTCCGAATTTGGGACCATTTCTCCAGAACAAAACTCCTGTTGAAGAAAGAATTATTAGAGCAGTCTAAGAAAAACCTGAGAAATTCTTACCTCAATTCTTCATTTTCGAATTCAATAACTGGAGGGTCTTCTCTTCCCTCTGCGGATTGGTTTGAAATGCTAAATGTAACGCAATTAACACAGTGCAGTGTTAAAAAATTTTAATTCACTTACCTGGAATCAGCTCTTCTTTTTTTCTGTGGTCTTGAGGCCGGACCACCGCTTCACTTCTCCTTTTTCTCTGCGCAGTTATGTCACGCTAACTCAAGCGAGTTTGAAAAGTTGACACCACAAAGGCGGCAAACACAGCGTTCTTGCTGATGCCTCTCCATTGCATCTTTGCGATTAAATTTTTTGAAACATTTCTCACACTGTACCTCTGTGTTTTGGTGGACAGCTGCGACGTGTCTTTTAAGATTTCTTGCTCTCCTGAAGGTCTTGCCACAAATCTCGCATATATTTTTCTCCATTTTCGAATGTGTGCGTTGATTCTGCTTGGGTTTTTATAGCCAAAAACACGTGGTAAATGAGAAAGGTTTTTGGAAATTGCACAATGAAAACTGTGATGTAATACAGATAATAAAAATACATATTCACTCATAGTTGGTGAAATAAGAGGTAAGACTGTTTATACCTAGCGATTTTTCAAGCTTGCTTGTGTCAGGTATTGTTGATGTTAATCATTTCAAACAGTTTGTGATTGGTTGAAATATAACAATTTGAAGACGTGATCAGCTCCGTACATCCTAACTTCTGCTGGGAACAGATTTTGTTGATACTAAACTAAAATATTTTGGGGATTCAACATTGACTTGTGAATGAGGTTTGAGCTCCGTGATGCTTATATTTTCGTTCATGACAGATTTCTACGTTGAGCAAGAGAGTTGACAACATGCTATCTTTTAGCTAATGATTATATGTTAAAAATGCAATTAATATGAAACGTTTTAAAGTGATGTATTCTTAAGTGGGGTGCCAGATACAAATATCATTACAAGTTGACATTTCCATGTATTTTCAAGTTGTCATTTCAATGTATGTTCCATGTATTTTCAAGTTCAAACAATGTTCAAGTTATGTCACTTTTAAGTACATGTACTTACAAGATCATACACGTTCAACGGAAATGACGTAGGAGCGCTCCACAAAAAACAGACCGAAAATGAGTTACATACTACTAGCGGTAAATCGAAGGTGATGTGTTTTTTAAGGTTTTTGACTTTGTAGAGCTCACTGTCAATTACGTCTAGATTTACAAACAGGAGCGAATTTATTGCTTTATTAACAGTTGATTGATCGTGGAAGGAGACTCTCCGAAATTTATCCCTTTTAAGAAAAAACAAGAATAAGCGCTGGTGCCAATAAGCTTGGATATATTGGCCAGAATAGTTTTTGAAGAGTCGCAGTTCCCCATTCTTCTAGCATCAGTCATATCTAAACTGAAATTTTCAAAGGTTTTATCAGGGGCATATTCAGCAAATTCATAAATTTTTCTAATTCCTAATCCTTGTTTCAGATACCATTTTACGAGTGGTGTTGTGAATAAAGTTTTCTCAGCAAAATAATTCGAAATCAGCATTTTTCTAGATTTTTTTAGGAGTCTGTTTTCCTCTACAAATCCCTTCGTCATGTCGCTGATATCATCTCTTCCAACCATAGCGCTTTTAAAGATAGGTTTAAGTGCTCAGGCGTTTGGCTATCCACAAAAACAAAGCCAAATAGATCACCGCTTTGAACTCCGTTTTAGATCCTGTGAAAGGATAGACAATGTGTTGGTTAGACAGATTTTAAGGATTGAGTAAAGAAGATAATTTCTCTATTAGAAGATAACCTCTTCCAATCGCTTTCCCAAATTATTTGAAGCCAATAACCGAACTCCGCCAACAGTTTCATCTTCTCCTCTGTTTTTTGATGATGTTCTTGAAAGCTTTTACCGTTTAGTGGATTTATTTCTCCCCCGGTATGACAACGCTGGCATCCATTGAAAAAACATCCCATATATTCAAATACCTTGTGACATTGGTTTCTTGACAAAAACCATCTATCGAAAAATTTTTAGATGTTAAACGACGTTTACCAATATTAAAATTGTGCTTTATGAATAATTTTTGTTTTCCAAAAAATTTTTTCAATTCCGTATAACGGTGTTGCTCCGTTTTCCTTAAAGATACACAAATTATGCTCTCGAGTAACATACGTTTATCAAAGTAAAATAACTGTTGTGAACTAAACTAAACACGAAGTAGAATTTTGTGACACGTGGTAAACAGTTGCCGTGCAGTGTGGTGCTGGCAAGTTATGAACTGCAGTGAAAACTTGCGGCGAGGTTTTCACGGTGCATTGCGGGCACTTTCCTGCCCGCACCATCTCTAGCTTACATGTATTGCACAGAGTACAATCGTAAGTCTTGACTTGTTGATTTTACTTCTAGTCATCTAAAAAAAGGTTCTGGTACCCAACAATAATTACCATGTATAAAACTGCAAACACTTGGTTATCTCATCAAATTTGTTTAAATCAGAACAAAAAAATGCTATAGATAGCCGCCATGGTGTAGTTGTATTGCGGGCTTCAGAGCAAAAGGGCAGGAGTTGAAAACTGAATAGAAACACCGCTGGTGGTATTCGTCAGGAAGGGCATTCGGAATTTAAAGTGCTACGTTGCTCCAATACAAAGTCTGATTCGAAAGCGAGTGCGTAGTGGTAAACATACATTGAATCAGCACGTCTGAGCCTGTGAAACGCGGGAAAAATGACGTAAAACCGACTATAGCCGAGACCTATCTTTGAATAATGTAGCAGTCCTGACATAAGACCGGCCACAGGCATAAAATAAATAGGTAAAACTTACGTCGGTAAAATTGAAAAAGCGATCCGCATAGGTGAGCCAGTACTACGAAGCCACGCTTTAAGCATTTCACAGCCAAAAATCAACATTTTATCACACAAGACAAATACTTTTTAGTTTTCTATTTTTTTAAACCCATTTTCTAAATCGCAAGGCACACACATTTACAAACCGATGAAATGTTCTAAGCAAATTCTTGTCACAATAGAAGTCGTACCTGGGCAGTGGAAAACGTTTATGAATTTTTTTTGCGAATTTGAAATGAGATACGGTTTTCATTTCTTGCATATAATAACTTACGAAATTTGCTCAGAAAGCAATGTTAGCACGATAAAAATATCACAGCATCAAAAAAAAATTGAACACATTAGTTAATACATTAAAAGTTACCTGAACCTAACATTTCTCGCTCTGGAATTGGGTTGTTTCTGCTTAAATGTGGCAACTAAATTCCATTTGCTACTTAAAAATTCTGCAAAGCGATATTTTCGGTATGTTTCTCAGTGGTTTCTGCTCTATGACAATAAGGCTTGTTCAATTTTTTTCAACCCTTCTTCAGGATGTACTTTTAAGTAATACATATCGAACAGCTTTTAAATGTCTTTTTCGATTTTTTAAGTAATACATCTTGGAAATTTAGGATTTAATGTCCATTAACCTAATTTCTTTATTTGATCTTTGCCCAGATTATCACATTTGTTGAAAATACTTACTTGGTCAGAAGATACTCACTGAGGCTTTTGTAAGTGAAACGATCTAGTAACCACAAACTAGTAACAAAGTATTGCAGCTATTCAGTAATGAATTTTCTGGTACCGTATTTAAAATAAACTTGTAAATTATTGGCGCAGGACATTTGACAAATTTGCATTTTAATACTATACGCTAACCTACCACAGTTTATTTTAATGTTTTTAAACTGCATTAAGGTAAAATAACATAACAAAAGCAGCCACAAAGCGCAATCAAATACACAAGTAGTACCTTACAGAGTTAGGTAGGCAACGAGCAACTTCGCAAAAAATAATGAAAACATTGCAGAAACGTTTGCTAAAATGATAAGAATGTGACGCAATCAGATCATTACTTGCAATGGCTATAACTCACTTAAACAAAGCAAGAAGAAAGGCTTTGCTTGCCAGTTCATTTTAACATAAATAATTGCACGCAAAGGATAACTTTCTTCACCAAGTTTTTACAAAATACGTATCCGTAGCAGCATGCAACGCAGGAATGTGAAGCTCCTTAATGGAATTAGAAGCCACAGCTTCAAATCTTGCATTCGCAGGTTTGGATTCCACTAAACTGCTTCCACTTCTAGCTACCTTACAGTACTAACTTACTTTTTATGACAAAATGTAATAGATGACATCACTAGTCATGAGGTCAGTTGCATCCCACAACAAAATTGTCATTGGTAACAAACACCATCTTCAATAGCGATACGAGAGTACGGTACACTGGGAGAAAATTGGAAATAATAAATAAAAGACATAATATAGTCCCAGTGATGTTTCTTCATGCGTTTGTTCAGCAATCCAATAAAGCAGTGACAGGTTAAAAAGAAAAATAAAACCACACGCAGCAGTGACAAAACAAGTCATATAAAGAACGAAAAGACTTAGGTTCCGTGGCGGTCAAAGCAGCCGGAAAATACGTTGCAACACCTTTCAAAAATTTAAAGCAACATCGAAACTATTACAACCGGAATAAATTTATTCCAACCGCTCTTTCTACTGGGACGAATAAAATATTTCTCCAAGAAAATAAACCCGAAATCGCCGAATAATCAACCCCTTTTTTACAAAGGCGCAAATAAGCCAAAAATACTGCCACCTAGAGTCCAAAACATAGATAAAAATAAGCATTTTATCACAGTCGATAAATTGAACAAGCAGAATGAAAAATAAAAAAAAATTAGACACTCGTCAAGACCACCCTAGGCACCTTCAGCTGTACATTTTTACTATGGTTAATAAGGTTAGCATTTTGACATGAAAGTAGATTGAACTAGGTAAAATGAAAAGAATTTTGCTGTCAGTGAAAGTAGCACAGATAAAAAAATAAGTCACAGCCACAGAATAAAGTACCACTACCATTATCTTCCACGGCGGCAGTTTGTTTCTCCAGTTGATGTTAATGGCATGGAAGAGTACTTGCGACAACTTGGTGCTCTTGATATTCGATCTCTGTTGGTGTTTGGCGAATTACTCTACAAAGTTTTTTGTCTGGTTAGAACGTTTCTCATCTTTTTATTTTGCCACCCAAAATTGTTTAAGAGTTTGCAGCAATGATCGCAATCCATAAAAAGTAAACAAACATGCATGTATCAGCGGAAAATCAACTTTTAGAGAAAATACGCTCAAAACTTTTTTCGCACATTTTTTACCATGAATCTATGCTAAAGTCGTCGGTCAGTTTTACGTCATTTTTCCCGGGTTTCGCAGGCTCAGTTGATTCAATGTATGTCTACCACTACACACTCGCTTTCGCATCAGACTTTGTACTGGAGCAACGTAGCACTTTAAATTCCGGATGCCCTTCCTGACGAATACCACCAGCGGTGAAGATCTTTTATTTTCAGAGAATTTTTCGCCTACACGACCTCTCTACTTTTAGGTTTGTGTTCGCGTCCCATGTTTCAGAATGGCTGGGTGAGAGTAGTGAAACTGCTTAGTGCTCACCAACATCTCGCAAAAGGTGACCATTAGCTAAACACCATTACCAGTACACCTTATTAGAAAGACGTTCTCGAGTCTAGTCGGGTGTTATAATTAGTTTTCCTTACCCGATCGACATGAAATAACCACAACACTTTCACAATTAAATTTCACAAATTTTCAAGACTTGTAATTAAATTTTCCACGCATTGATTTAAATATGCATGTAGGTTTAAGCTTTAGATTAAATAAGCCGCTACATCATTCCAGCCAACCTTTTTGTCGCAACCGCTTACCAAGCAATAGCATGTCATGAGATAGTAAAAAATATCTTGAAAATGCATTCAAGCAACACAGCTATCTCGGTCACAGAATTGTGTTCAGAACAAGCAATCTAAGAATTAAACTATCAAAAACGTCAAGGTCATCAGCGCTATCCCAATGTTGCAACCAATATATCGGTACCTTAACTAAACGGCATAGAATAGCCATTCGTTATACCTCACAAGTTAGAAAAAACAGCTCTTGGATTATACTGTAGCATCTCAAAAAAAAACTGTTTATTTGTAACATTAACGTTCACGCAACTTCCTATCTTCATTGGCTGATGAGGATTAAGCTCAATGCACACTGCCGTCTTTATCACGTTACAAACCGTAAAGACGCGATAACCACACGTACTTGAGACGGCCAATGCACACCGCATTTTAGCAGCGATTACGACATATCACGCTCACCCGTGCTTCACCGGGTTAGAATAGTGAAGTTGCTCGCCCAGCATGTCGTAAGAGGCGACTTTTGGGCACCCACCAACGGCAGTCCGCCTTGTTGGTGGTGGGGGTACCAGTCTGTAATTTGCATTTACGACTGGTTCGAAACGGGCTGCCACTTTTCCCCTAGCCTAATTCAATTAAGTTGATAGCGTGAACCTGGATTGCTGTTCGCGCCATACCTCCATCTCAGGGAAGAGGAGGAGTAAACCACCAACAACAACAACAATAACTGATCACGCAAAATCTAACAATGGGAGAAGTAGAGAGTTTTAACGATCTTACCACGAAGTATAAATGCGTTCTACTTCATCGGCGTGTAAAGGACTTCATTTGGAACTCGAAGTCAGTTCAGTTGTAAAACAGGATTTGATGGCTAGTAAAAAGTACCTGCTGCGATTTGGTTTACTGAAGTAAAGACTTAGGCTAACTAGCCTAATCTAGTTGAGCAATTCCAAGTTGTAATTTACACTTACTTTGATACTAATTTTATTCAACTGCTGTGTAGGTCGAGATAATCGAGTATATAGGCTAGGTCATTTGAGGCAACTTTAAAGTCGGTGAAAGACCTTTAATCATAAATTATCAACATCCAATTATCAGGGAAACTCTTACTCCAACAACAGATACCATGTGGAATGCACCAGCTTTTTACAATGCTTTCTAGTGAAAGGCATGTAGGCTTAGAAATGACTGCTTGGTAAGCAACTAAAGATCTAAAGAAAATAACAAGTAGACCTATGCTTTCTTTCTGGAAGCATAGGGAGATTTTTGTGGCTAAGTAAGCTAACCAATCGTACCGTCTTTGTTCGTTTAGTGAAGGGTAAAATCGAACATCATTTGAAATTGTATTTATATTAATATTGTAAAATATTATTTAACTGCAACTCTTATACAAAAAAGTTTCTGTTGATCCTTCATCACTTTGAGTAGCAGTGAGTTGTAAAAACTCAAAGCTGAGCTAGCCCTATCGTTATCTCCTAAGTAAACTTAATTACGTTTTGTAATTTTAGAGAATGTTGGATTGATGAATTTTTTTTTTACAACGAAGAATGAAATCCGAATTTATATTTGTTGAAAAGCTTTTTCAAAAGGTATACCCTAAAAAATTAGGCAATGCATGAGAATGTATCCCCATCAATCTACATATATTGCAAAGCTGATTTCTCCTTTTACAAATAAAATGCAGTAAAGGAACTCCATAATTAAGACGTTTTTTGACTCACAAAGCAACTAGTTTCACACAACAGAAGTTGACAAAGTTAGGTGATGACAAAGTAGGCTAAATAATGACAACGTAAGGCATTGACGCAAATATAGCTACAAAAAACAAATGAAACCTTAAATTAATGGAAGAACTAAACGAACCAAATAACATTGAGTAAAAAAATAGCTTTTAATTTGTTTGGTTATTACACAAATTTGAGGTTATAAATTAAATTTCCGCAAAAGATCAAGAATATGGTAGGTTTTTGGAAAAAGATTCCAGCCTTAACAAGGTACTTTGCTACTGTTTAGCAATAATATCCACTATTAAAACAAGTTTACGTTTGTAAGTGAGTCCTCTCTCTAGAATAATTCCTCCACTTTATGACCATTGAATCAAAGTTTTTCTCCATAAATCATAACTTTAAAGTTATGCAGGTTTTCGTTTAGCCTTTTCTCATCTGTATTCTCATACATTTATGGTCTCTTTTAGTACCTTCCTTTCTCTCTCGACAACATGGATTTCACCTTACACTGCTTTTCTTTGGTTGTCTTAATATAACTGGTAGCGCACTATTTCTGCTCGAACATCACAATTTAGTCTGGGAATAGAGAGGTCAGCAAATTAAGTTGATACTTTTGATATTGTAGCAAAAAGGGCAAATATTGCCACCTAAAATCAATTTTGTTATGGGAATAGCACAATTTACACATAAGATTGTAAATGTAACATGGTAATTTGGTTCAAATTCGTTGATTTACTAAGATTAACCAAATTTTAAAATTTCTCACTTTTGATACCTTTTCCATAACTTTCCACAAAAACAAATTTTTATAGGATTTTTCTTGACCGTGGGACAGGGAATCAGGTAGGCTACAGTACGGAATGGTTTTCTGTACTCCGGATTTCCACAAAAATGACCAAATTTTGTGCTTTACTAAAATACTGTACATAATAGAGTGGTACAGAATTTTTTCCATACTGTATACCGTACTTTTTCGAACCAATTAATTTGCTGAAATTTTTTTGATATGTAACATCAAATGCGTGCCGAGATAAACACCAGCAGAAGCAGCGAGGCTACGTACTGCACTAAATACTTCTGAGTTCTGACAATAGCCAATCATTCACTCTTGGCATAACTAAATCCCCTCGAATAAAACTATTCTTTTAGCACTATTCCAGTATCACACTGGAATCTCACTCAAAACTAAAATCTACAATTTAAATACTACAACTCCGCCTAAAGCTACACAATCTCACTAAAATTTACGATGTGGAATAATTAATAACAATGTTGTTGTTGTTGGTTACCCGACCCCTTCCGAGGGATGGGAGCATGGCGGAAGACCATGCAGCCCCAGAAGCCGGGCAACTCCCCAGGGTCTGGACCAGAGATCGTAGAGAGACAGAGAGTCGCCAAAGAGTGAGCGGCGCAGAGAGTCCGTAGCTGGACAGTGTAGAATGAGATGAGAAGTGTCCTGGGATGAGTGTCAACAGGCGTTGCAGGAAGGATTCTCGATTTTGCCGATCCTAAAGAGATAAGAACCTAAAAAAAGGCTGTGTCCGTTGCAGCGTAGACGAGAGAGGACACAGCGAGCATGACGAGGGAGCACAAGTTCCTCGGTGGAAATCGAGGAAACCTGTGTTGTCAAAGGATTTTGATGAGACACCACGCCTCCAGTCCGAGAAAAGACGAGAGTGGATACGAGAGATAAGAGGAGAGAGACTACAAGTGATTGCAGAGGGCGCAAATAGCGCTCCCCGTCTGGCCAGCTTGTCAGCTGCGTCGTTCCCCGGGAGAAACGAATGTCCGAGGACCCATTGTAGTTTGATAGAACAGAACGATCTGCAGAGCCTTGGTTTCACTACAAGTCTGGCCAAACCTGAAATAGGAAAGGAGGTTGGGAGACGAAGAGCCCGCTTATAAGATGAAAGAGTGAAATGAGTCAAGGTGACTCGCAGGGGAGGCAAAAAAGCCTCGGAGAGAAGAATAGGCATAGGGGAGAATGAGAGGCAGCCGGTGATGGCACGACTAGCCGCTCGGTGGAGGCATTCCGATTTGGTGATATTGGTAGCACTTAAGAAAGGAAACCATCCGGGTGAAGCCTAAGTGAGAAGGGACCGAAGAAAAGATTTATACAGAACAGAGAGGGACTCCTTAGAGGGGCCACAAGAGGAAGCAGAGATAGAGCGTAAGACCTTGAGACGTGGGAAGAATTTGGCCTTCAGCAAAGATACATGTTTAGAAAAGGAAAGAGTGCAGTCGAAGGTGATCCCAAGAAAAGTTGGAGTTGGGTTGAAACGGAGGCGGGAGCCGAGTAGGAGGAGGTTGGGTTGAAGGTTAGCTTGGTGGGGATCCACTGAGAAGGAGGCCTCACATTTGCTCGGATTGAGAGGAAGACACCAGTACTCAGACCAGCGCTCCAGTCGAAACAGAGCTGCTTGTGTGGCCTTCACTGCAGTGGGGACCGCGGGGGGAGGAGGACCAAATGGCCAGATCGTCAGCGTAAAGAGAGCAGCTGACGGAAGAAGGCAGAGAAGCCGGAAGATCATTAATGAAAAGAGAGAAAAGTATAGGGCCAAAAACGGATCCTCGCAGAACACCTCGACGGACTTGAAAGAAACAACTTTTGTGATTTTGAAAAACCACAGAAGCGCGCCTGTCAGAAAGGAAAGATCGTGTCCAACGAGTAAAGCAAGGAGGAAGGCCAACCGAAATAACTTTGTGGTAAAGGGCGGGATGCCGACAGAGTCAAAAGCTTTAGAGAAATCAATAGTCGAGAGTATCGTCCGAGAGCCCGGCCTGGGTTTTATAAGATTAATAACATTTTATATTAATAATAACGCTCTATATCTTATATTAATAACAACGCTGTATATATATACAAAGCGTTAAGTTCTGGAAGGTTTAAAAAATAATTTTAGCAATTTCTAAAAAAACAGACTATCACAAGATTACTATACTATTACATAACACAATTGTTACATCACAAAATGAATCTCCTAGAAAATTCTACAGAGCTGTCATACTTCAAAACATGTTTGCTACGTCATAAAATGCAAAGTTTAAGAAAGTTCTAGGTCAATAAACTCGAGTAAGGTCAAGCTTGTAGCAATTAATTAAATTTTACGCAATAACGCAATTTCTGATACAGCTGTAAAGTTGGAACTTTGTATTTGCTTTTGATTTCAACAAAGCAAGTCTTTCAGAGAATTTGGATTGGGCCTCTGGAAAGAGAACGATAAAATACAGAAAAAACACTAGTATATTTCCGCACTGTACTGTAGCATGCCAGAAAATACCATACGTAATTTTATACCGTACTTTTATTCAAAATTTAACCGTACTGTAATTCCGTACCGTACCCAATCCTCAGCTGTGGAAACCCTGCTTTATACAGATAGACTGCTTGACTGGATTCATTTTGCATGCATCACCACTCAGAGGGAACGAGCGATATAATTAAAACTTGTTTATTTCTTCAAAAATCTAAACTCACAACGAAAAAGGACTTACCGTTTTTGCATTGTTACAGTTCCTTAAAGGAAATTGTTTCCGTTTCTTGTCGTAATTTTCCTCACTATTTGACTCTGTAATAAAAATAACTTTATCTTCGTCTATTTGTCAAAAGATATATTACTACAATTCTGCAATATAGTAACTGGTATTTTTGAGTTGCTAGTACTGACAGCAAAGAACATTTCTAGCACATACGCTGCCGCCAAACGGGAAAAGTCTTTAGATGCCCAAACTAGTTTACTTTTTATTTCCAACAAATCTTGTGATTTTGCCACAATCTTGACAAGAAAAGCCTACATAATTACCACAAAGGTAACCGAGGGTTGAGATGGGAAGGATTGAGAGGGGGATCTTTGGAGCAATGTGTAGTGTGAAATCCGACTGATAAAAGGAATAGCCGAGAATTGATAGATACTAGGTGTGAGGCAACTCTTAATAATTGGCACAACCATAACGAGTAAAATATTAACTAGTATATTGAGAAGAGGGTTGAACTTTGTAGCAGTTAAAAAAGATTACAAGGGTGATATGGAGATGGCAAGGAAAACAACGTGAAATTCGAGATAACAGAAACAGAACAAAATGGGGAAAGTATTAATGACTGCGAGAAATAAGAGATGAATTCTACAACTTCCTCAATGGGGACAAAGCTTTATTTTTAGAAGTGAATTCCTTTCTTTGTGATAAACAGGGCATCACTTATTTTCATTTAGCATACAAGTTTGACAAGGATTTTTATCACAGGCAGTGCTGCCCAGACATAATGTCGTTACATGAAAATACAAGGTGAGTGCAAGCGATGGTACGCTACGGTATACAATGTGAATATCCGCGCAGACTTGGTTTTGCCACATCATCCATTTATGGAACGAGGACTACTTAAGTGCTTTCATTCCCAGGGTCAGTTCAAGGCCACTTGGAATGAGTCTGTCCAGAACATCTTGGGTAAGGCTTAATCGCCTGCGGACTGGTGTAGGACGTTTTCACTCGTCCATGTACAAATGGGGTCTCGCTCCATCACCGAATTGCGAATGTGGCGCAACTGAGCAAACTGCAGATTACGTTATATCGTTATGTCTCATACATCATGTACCAAGAGGAACACGAGGTCTGCAGGTTTTGGATGACGCAACTCGATGTTGGCTTAACATCACCACTGCCAGCATCTAATCTGAGCCCGGGGAGGTAAAGGGATAGACCCTGGGCCTTGGCTTTGATTTGTGCTGGCCCGGATTGAGTTTGAATGCCTGACCAAACAATGACGACGATCATCCACTTATAACTTAAAATTTTTGTAATGTTTAATTACTGCCTTGTTTATAGCTAGTATTCTAGTTTTGTGCCCCTTAACCCTTTGAGGACCATAAAAATTTAATTCATAAAATTTGAAACAATGCCGCAATTGTTTGGTAACAACGGAAATATAATGGATTTCAGATAATTGGTTATCATGTCATAATGATATAATAATCAACAATCGTGGCACACATGTGTGCCAAAGGTCCTCAAAGGGTTAAAGGCAAAACTATCTACTTGCGAAATTTTCATAAATGTGTACTATACCGCATCTTCAGTTGCTCTCGTTTTGTATTTTGAGCCCTTAACTCATTATGTCCCACTGTGCTATATATAGAACGATTAAAAAAATAAATTCTTAAAAACTATGTTTTTTTAAAAAATTTTGAAATTATATACATGGATTTCAGGTTCTATTCTTGTGACAAATAGAAAAAAACAAAAGAAAAAATAGTTATAAATCTGTCAAAATCGATCGACAATCTGGCATAAAATTTGACATCATAATCCCCACTACTTTATGATCTACTGAGTAAAATTGCAACTACCTGTACTACAGCTAATATTATCAGTTGATTGGGAAAGATACATATTTCAATAATAACACGAGTTTATTTCAAAATATGCATTCTATTTTGTTTAGGCAAAGTTTGAAAACTGATGTCCTACACATATGACAGTGGGTCAATGTGTGTCACGTAGTTGTAACAAGTTGAAGCCTGTACAGTATTTAGCTATATATAACAATGGCACTACGTAAATTGCATCAGTTCAACTTCAACAGTTATCGTGTGTAATTGGGAGCAACCATAAAATATCGACAGTAATTATTGAGGGTTTATTGCTGTTTTTTTGTATTTTAGTTATTATTGACACTTTTATCACTATCAAAATATATTGATACATACTTATGTAAATTAGTTTTCCCACAGATGTCAAACAATTAAAAATATATTTATCTACATTTATGCAAATAATTCGTAACCAAAAATGTCAAGAAAACGTGTAAACGGAATGACAACGCTCGAAATTGAGGAATATTTGAAAGAAATCTCCGAAACTGAGGATACTGAAGCATCTGATGTAGTAACCCTACCAACTGATGTAAACAATTTGTCTGATGAAGATGAAATCGATGATGATAAAACAGGTGAATGCATGGTAAACGAAGTCCCTGGTCCTCTGGAGTTACATGTCGAAATATCTGACAAAGTAGTAGAAACTGAAAATAACATTGATCGATACTGCTATTGATATTGTTAATTCTTCACGTGCCGTTGATAATAGAAAAAAGCCCGCAAATGCTAAGAAGAGGAAATTATGCAATTCAGAACCAGCATGGGAAAAGAAAACTCCCGAATATACAAAAAAGATTACGAAAAGTGATTCACATTCTGATTGTTTGAGAAAAATGAGAGAATCTCTGGAGGATTTTACTCCAGTAACAATCTTTGAAGAATGTCGCCAAAAATATTTGAGCATATTGTGAAAGAAACTGTACGCTATTCTGCAGTTAGTAAGAATAAATCTGAAATAGTTACTGTTGAAGAAATGAAAACATTCATAGGGATTCTAATGTTTTGAAGTTATCACAAATTGTCATTTACAAAAAATTATTGGTCAAATGATGATGACTTAGGAATACCTCTCGTGAAAACTGCAATGGCAAGAAATAGGTTTCAAATTTTGAAAAGTATCATACATTTTTGCAGCAACAGTGATTGCGAAAAGAATAATGAAGATAGAGGGTTCCAAGTTAGACCTCTGATGAGCATGATTCAAGAATCTTTCATAAAATTTGGTGTGTTCGAAGAATGCTTAGCTGTGGATGAAATGATTGCTCGATATTATGGTCACAATAGCTTGAAACAATTCATAAGAAGTAAACCCATTAGATTTGGATATAAATTATGGGCGCTATGGGGGGCATCAGGCTACTGTTATAATTTTGATTTACATTGTGGAAAGAGTGTTCAAGAGGGTCCTCATGAAGATCTTGTACTGGGGAGTAAGGTGGTTTTGAAAATAGTTGATGTTGTAAAAACACCTCAGTCACACTGCCTGTTTTTTGACAATTTATTTACAGGTTATGACTTATTAGTGCACTTCATGAATATTGGGTACAGAGCCATTGGTACCATGAGAGAAAACAGGATTAAGAATTGCCATTTGAAAACAACATCATTGATGAAAAAAGAAAGAGGGTCGTACGACTATAGATTTGATACAAAAAATGAAATCCTCATTGTTTAGACTTAGACATTATGGTTAGACAATAAATGTGTCATAGTCGGTACCAATTACGATACAGTGCAACCAGTGGGGCGAGTTTTGCAATGGAAGAAAAATATAAAGGTAAAGGGATATGTCCCACAACCTCATACATATAGTGAAAATATGGGTGGTGTAAACAAACACGATTGGTTAGTTTCCAAATATCCTATCTCAATAAGAGGGAAAAAATGGTACTGGCCTCTATTCATTAGAATGATAGATATGGCTGTTGTAAATGCATGGGTCATTTACAAATTTGTGAATGAAGGGAAGAAAGGTATTTTGAGTTTGCAAGATTTCAAAAGAAGTATATGTGTAGCATATTTGAAGGGATCAAGTGCCAAGCCATCAATGGGAAGGAAGCGTAAAGCATCTGGTCCACCATGGAACACCAAAGACGATATCAGATTTGATATGAAAGGCCATATTATTGTAAAACGTGAACAGCAACGCCAATGCCAGAACAAACCATGCACTGCTAAACCAACTACATATTGTCAAAAGTGTAACATAACATTATGTTTGAAGTGTTTCGCTCCATTTCACCAAAAAATGACTTAATTGTATCTTATAGGAACTTAGTTTTGTATTTTGAAAGAGTTATTAACTGTATTTTGAGAGGAATTGAATGTTATTACGAAATCCCAGTGTCATATATATAGCACAGCTTATAATTCGCTAGCAGATAATGCATAACCCCAGTGTCCTATTTATAGGACGGCCTGTATTTTCGTTTTTGTTACAAGTAAAGGATATGTAAGTTAAAAAATATGTTTTCCAACCTTTTTTGAAGCACCTGTATAAGTTTTACCAAAATATTTAAAAAATAGAAAACTTGGGACATAATGGGTTAAGGACGAAACTCGCTAGTCGCGAATTTTAACATCATTGTGTGCAGTACCAAATCTTAAGTTCCATTCAATTTGTATTTTTATTTGGCTAATTTGAGAGATTAAAGGGTAGCAACATTATCAAATGTTACTGGTAGCAACATTTCAAAATTAAATTACTGGCATCAAACATGGCAAAAATTAAAAATTACCAAAATTGATGTTATGAATGGACAATGTGGAAATGTAGTCAGCAGATAATCACATTATCGTGTACTATACCGTATCGTAGGTTGCTCTCACTTTGCATTTTTACGAGTCATTTTACACCAATTTTGCCGTATGCATAAGATACCACTACGCCAATGAAATGGATTTATGTTACAAGCTACCTGCATTGTACGGTAAACTTTTGTACGATGACCTTCCTCCTGGGGCAAGGTTGTTAATAGCATCTCTTGTATCACAAACATGGATATTCCGTTGCAGTCCATTAATGGGCTTTCCTGTTCCTTGAAAATAGACAGGTTGCTGCTTAGCAGAAATACGGAAAAACGCATTGTCTGCTGAGTGCATCCGGACAGCATGTCGGTTGCTTATGAGTGGTCTTGGAACACCATCATGAAGTTGATAAAGAAATTCACAAGATCTGGTGCGAAAAATAGATTTCTGCTGATGATGAAATCTAACTCCCCCTCTATCCTCCAAATCCTACAAAACATCAACAGAAAATGACCAACACAATGCCCATAAAATACCACTACAATTTTGAAAATTTAACAAAATTTTATTTGACTTGTATAGTAAAAAGAAATACTTTCAGGTTCTTTTTAAAATAATCAAATTTAAAATTATAATCATTTACAGAATAAGTAGAATCTTTTAAATTTAGCAACGAAAATGGAGTTTATGAAAATGAGAACTCCGTAGGTACAGGCTCAGTGAGTTTCCTGGTTTAAAGAGGCAAAGTCAGAAATTTAAGCCCAGCAAAACTTCAAGACAAAAATATGGAAGAGAGCTACCTGCAAGGTCTACCATTCGATTATGGCATAAAAAGGACTGGTAGTGTGCAACAAAAAGAGAGCTGGCCTACCTCAAACATCAAAAGAAGAATGCAATTCTGTGCGTGTGGCATAGGCCACACTAGAAAAAACCCAAGAAGTCCATGCGAATGGGTTCTGTGCAGTTACAGTTACCACGCTCCACTATTCACAAAATACTGCATAAAAGTTTGCCACTTTATGCATAAAAAGTGCAGCTACTGCGAGCACTTAAAAAATCAGAAGATAAACCGCCATCAAGAGTTTGCAGTAAGCATGCTGGGCAAGCTATATTCAAATCCAGGGCTTTTAAGCCACAACTTGCCATTGTCTCCTTTTTGAGACGCTGAGTATAGTCGCTTATATTTTTCTGATAAAGCTTAATTTTCATATTTTTTTGGTTTAAAGCAGTGTGGTCCAACTCAATTTTATAGCGGGCCATCAGAAACTAAAAATTTATTCCGCGGGCCACGGTTTAAACTAGGGATGTGCTACACCAAATAAAAGTGTTCTCTAAAAAAGATCATCACTTACATCTGAGCAAATTTTCGGACATCATTTCCGGACATGTCCGGAATTTTCGGGACGCATGGTAACCCTATCGTAATCACAATAATTATTCGCAGGCGAAGATTGGCTCGCGGGCCTGCAGTTGGACCACGCTGATTTAACTCTTGCTCCCGCGTGAATAGCGAAAAAAATGTCCGTAAGGTGGCAGCGCAAAAAACTGTCATAATCAATCATAATTATGTACCTCAAGTTTGTTTGTAAATCATTACTCAGCTGTCTACTTCTACATTAAGTGTGATATATCGTTGAAATCTACATTTCTTGGGGATTTCAAATAGAAAAAAAAAACATTTTTTTGAATATGCAAATTTTATGCAAATTAACCCCCCAACTGGGGGTAGTTGTCTTCAAAATTAAAGAGGTACCCTCACCTCAAAGATCACTACAGATTTTATTTTCTACCAATTTTTTTAGAAATGGTCGCAAAATGATGCTAAGGAAATAGGCTTTCAAGGTACATCACTCAAAACTTACCTAAGAGCCTAGAATTTCAACAATTTGCAATTTTCTGAGATACATGACCTTTTTTTTGACCGGTACCGACCGGTACCAAATTTTGGTAGTTAAATTCAGTACCTAAAATATGATCAGTTATTATCTGCTAGAGGTTAGCATAAACCATGTGACATTATGTATTTTTGAACAGGGAATTTCTTCAAGATTCACAAAATATCAAGTTTAAATAGAATATGCTGTCACTGACAATGAAACAGCAGCTTGTTTACACCCTTCCCATTTCTTGAGAAACAAGGGGGATACAGCAAACTTTGATTTACGAAAGCCAAACTTCTGCAAGCTTTTAAACTTGTATTTCGCTTCTTGTCTCCTTGGAAACTTGATACAAAATACTTTATTGGTGAAACATTTGCAATTTATTTTATCTTTTTATAGGGTGTAGTTTTTCTAGAAACTATAATTTAGTGAAGGTAAGTCAAAACATTTTGGGGGTTTTGAACTGAAATGATGTACAGTACTCATTTTTGATCTGTAAATATCATATACCACTTAGTCTAAACTATTTAAAGTTATATATTGCTGGAAAGCAAATTTCCTAAGCTTTCAAATGAGACCAGTATTTAGCAACTTATCATATTTTTTACGCACTAAATTTACTTTTATCTACTTACCATTCAAATTTGTTTGGGGGGGTTTTGAGACCCCTAAAAAATTTGGAAATTTAAAAACGTAAAATTTATTATTATCGCTTGATATTTTGTCAAATGATGCCCCAAAAGAGTAGTTTTTAGACTGTGTCAATGATAAAGGGTTTGGTTATGTGGTAAAGATGCAATCTCAATTTGATTTTAGTGTAGTTGGCACGTGCTGAGAATTTGGCCGATTTTGTCGTCTGCAACTGGGTTGTTGGTCTTTTTAACCGTTTTTGGGTATAAAAATCCAAGAATTAGGGCACAAATTATACATGTTCCGATGCGTGAGGAAATAAGCGTGATCTTTTGAAAATTTTATGAAAATCGGATGAAAAATAAAGTCACAAATCGATTTTTTATTAAACTAATTTTGTAACTCAATTTAAAAAAATTTGAGGTAAACACTGAAAACACGAGATTATCAATCGATGATCGCGGGAGCGAAAGAGTTAAGGTGATGAAGTAGTGTCTAGCAATGACATAGACAGTGACATTTTTAGTTTCTCGAGTTGTTGACAGATTATCTATGTTAATTGGTCATTTTTTTGCTAGTTTTGCATTTTATTTTCGCATCAATATTTGCGGTATTAAGCTCGCTGAAAATTTTTTTTGATCTATTGTTTGTATGTACTTCAAATATATCAACCTTGGTTAATAACATCTCTACCTGTAAAGGCGTGAAAATAATTTGGATTTTAATCTCACGCCCAGTAAATGGGACGTGTGCATAATATGACAGCTAATTAGATATAAACGCCTCTCGCTTGCAATTACTGTGCTGCAGTGAGCTTACACGCAAAAATATTTTTAATAATTAAACACTTTGCTGACTATTTAATGAAATCTTCCTTCTGATAAATCACCGGAATGGATTAGAAATTTTTAGAAAGTTGGGTCAAAATGAAGGCCTTTTTGGGAAGATTAAGCTTTTGCCAAAGGAAATTTGGCAACAATCCTGTAATTTTTGCCTCGATTTACGAGTTAAAGTCTTTGAAAATCTTTATTGCACTATTGCCCAGTACGACTAATCCACCAAACGGGCGCGATGGCGTAGTGGTTAGAGGGTCCGCTTCGTAGTCGGTAAACCTGGGATTCATTCCTAAGTCAAATCATACCAAAAGACTTTAAAAAATGGAATTCACAGCTTCCCTGCTTGGCGCTCAACATAAAAAATGGATAGTGTGGATAACAAGCCAAGCTTGCTTGTTGTGTCCTTGGGCGACGCACTTAACGGGACGCCTCCACCTTTATGTGGCAAACAGGTGGCTTACCCGCACTTCACCGGATTACAATTGTGAAGTTGCTAACCCAGCATGTCGTAAACGTTGACTCTTGGATACCCACCAATGGCAGTTCGCCTTGTTGGTGGTGGGGCTAACAGTCACTCATGACTGGTTTGAAATGGGCTGCCATCTTTTCCCTAGCCTAATTTCAATTAGGTGGACGGCATAAACCTGAATTGCCGTTCGTGCCGTGCCTCCATCCCGGGGAAGAGGAGGGGTAATCACAACAACCACAACAACACTAATCGACCATGTCAGTGCGAGCAACACAAGCATATTGTACGGCATTGCACAGCAAACTGTACCGCATTTGGCCAAATTGTTTATGACCCGTAAATCTATTAAATTTGGCTACAAATTTTCGTGTCTCTGCAGTTCAGAAGGGTATCTTTTTAACTTCAATCCATATGTTGAAAAAGATGATCAACCAAATGAATTTTTGGGGATTAAGTTGTCAATAAATTGACCACAGCGCTACCAACCGATGAAACAAAATCATAAACTTGTTTTTGATCATTTTTTCGCTAGCATGGAAATCATACTATCAAAAAGATAAAAAAATAGAGATCATTAGTATGATTTTAGAAAGTCTCCTGGAAAAATGCCGCTGATGGATTAAAAACAAATGGAAAAAATAAATGGGGATAGTTGATAACTGCTTTGATGAAAAAAGTCAAATTCTTGTAACCAAGTGAATTGACAACGTATCTGTCCGTAGCCACAAACTACAGCTGCTGTTTTCAACTGTCAAAGCTCGGCTTTACTTTCAACAGCAAAAGAAGCATATCAACGTTGATATGTGCAAATGCATATTAGACTATAATAAACATAGGAGAGGTGTTGATATGTTGGTGTAGGATAGAGAAAAAGCAGGGTCCCCGGATAAAGCTTAAATTGGTGGTTTCCGCTGTGAACGCAATATATTGACATCACAATTGTAAATGCTTGGCGTCTTTATCAAAATCTTTGCATCAGCGATATTTTTTTCCTTACTACTGATAGAAAAATAGATTTGAGCTTTTGGTCAGTTTCTATCGAGAAGAAACCATTTAAAAGCTGCATTGCAAAGAAATCATGGAAGGAAGAGCAAGCAAAGGAATAAGGCTGCACGAAGGAAATCACTTTGCTCAACCAGTAGACACACAATGATGCAGTGCTTTCTGGCACAAAAAGACAAAGCGAATCTGCATTTGTTGCATTGTGCATGATCTCTGCTTTGCATCTTTTCATGCAAAATAAGGCTTTTTGTGATATGTTTTAGTACGAATTTCGTTTCGGCACCAATAAATTTGCAGTTTTATATTAAAATCTCCCAAAAAATTTATCAACTTTGCTTGCATATTCTCCAGAAAATTGGACCTGAACGAGGGGATGAATAAACCCACAAAATCCCTTTCATAGAGTCTGATACATGAACTAAAAACTGCAATCTACTAGGTATATTATTATTTACCCAACCCCTTCCGAGGGATAGGGGCATGGCGGAAGACCATGCAGCCCCAAAAGCCGGGCAACTTCCCAGGGTCCGGACCAAAGATTGTAGAGACAGAAAGTTGCCAAAGAGTGAGCGGCGCAGAGAGTCCGTAGCTGGACAGTGTAGAATGAGATGAGAGATGTCTGGGACGAGTGTCAACAGGCGCTGCAGGAAAGATTCTCGATTCTGCCGATCCTAGACAGATAAGAATTCAACAGAAGGCTGTGTCCGTTGCAGCGTAGACGAGAGAGGACACAGTGAGCATGACGAAGAAGCACAAGTTCCTCCATGAAAATCGAGGGAACCTACGTGTCAAAAAACTTAGATGACACAGTACGCCTCCAGTCCGAGACAAGACGAGAGTGCATAAGACAGAGACTACAAGGGACTGCAGAGAGAGCAAGTAGCGCTCCCCGTCTGGCCAGCTCATTAGCTGAGTCGTTCCCCGGGAGAAACGAGTGTCCGGGGACACGTTGTAGCCTGATAAAACAGGAGAGAAAAGACAGTTCCTGCCAAGACTGCCAGAGACTTTCGGGTAAAAGGAAAAATGGAGGAGAGGACTGAGTGGTGAGGACAGAACGAGAGTCAAATAAAAGAAGTGTCAGGTTTGTTGGTGCTTCCGTGACCAGCAAAGAGCGTGCAGAATGACACAGGCTTCAGTGGAAAAACTTGAACATACTGGGCCTGCTGAAAAAAAACAGAGCGGTCAGTCCAGAGTACCAGATCATAAGGGGGGAGAGAGTCAAGGTGGGTGAGAGCCCCACCTTGGTGAGAGAAAGGGGGATCAAAACGAGAGCATGAAGAGGAAAGGGTGGACTCCACTGTGAAGAAAGGCAGATTCTAAGGAGGAAAGGGAGGGCAAACGAGGACAGTCTCCCTAGAAGAGGTAGAAGGAAGCATGAGCGAGTGAGTGGATGCAAAAGCTCTCCAGAACGATCTGCAGAGTCTTGGTTTCACTACAAGTTTGGCCAAACCTGAAATAGGAAAGGAGGTTGGGAGACGAAGAGCCCGCTTATAAGATGAAAGAGTGAAATGAGTCAAGGTGGCTCGCAGGGAAGGCAAAAAAGCTGGTGATGGCACCACTGGCCGCTCAGTGGAGGCATTCCGATTTGGTGATATTGGTAGCACTTAAGAAAGGAAACCATCCGGGTGAAGCGTAAGTGAGAAGGGGTCAAAGAAAAGATTTATACAGAACAGAGAGGGACTCCTTAGAGGGGCCACAAGAGGAAGCAGAGATACAACGTAAGACCTTGAGACGTGGGAAGAATTTGGCCTTCAGCAAAGATACATGTTTAGAAAAGGAAAGAGTGCAGTCGAAGGTGATCCCAAGAAAAGTTGGAGTTGGGTTGAAACGGAGGCGGGAGCCGAGTAGGAGGAGGTTGGGTTGAAGGTTAGCTTGGTGGGGATCCACTGAGAAGGAGGCCTCACATTTGCTCGGATTGAGAGGAAGACACCAGTGCTCAGACCAGCACTCTAATCAAAACAGAGCTGCTTGTGTGGCCTCCACCGCAGTGGGGACTGAGGGGGAGGAGGACCAAATGGCCAGATTGTCAGTGTAAAGAGAGAAGCCGGAAGATCATTGATGAAGAGAGAGAAAAGTACAGGGCCAGGAATGGGTCCTTGCAGAACACCTCGACAGACTTGAAAGGAATGGCTTTGGTGATTTTGATAAACCATGCAAGCGCACCTATTAGAAAAAAAAGATTGAGTCCAATGAGCAAAGCAAGGAGGGAGGCCAGCCGAAATGAGTTTATGGAAAAGGGCGAGATGCCAAACAGAGTCAAAAGCGTTCGAGAAATCAATAGTAGACAGGATCGTCTGAGAGCCTGGCCTGGGTTTGTTAAACCCATCCAAAATGAACTGAGAAAGGAACAGAATTTGATCTAGTGTAGACCGTCCAGGATGGAAACCGGCCTGGCGGGAGAAAAGAATGAAATTAGATTCCAGAAAGAAGAGTAAACGGGATGGAATGATGTGTTCAAAAAGCTTTTGAGACAAAGGAGGTGAGAAAGATAGGCCGAAAGGAAGCAGGAGAGTCGAGAGGTTTTCCCATCTTTTGGATGGGAATAATAGAAGATGTCTTCCAGATAGAAGGAAAGGAATGCAAAGTCCAGGAAAGATTGAAGATGAGAAGAAGAAAATCCATGCCAGAGCAAGGAAGATGCTTTAGCATGGGATAAGCAACTTTGTCTGGGCCAGTGGCAGTGGAGGAAAAAGGAGAGCAGAAGGACGAGTGAGACTCCTTCGAGCATGTGGCTTGGCAGAGCTCTGAGAGGTAGCTCTGGCTCTGCTACACAGAGTCTTTGGCTGAGAAACGGAAAAGTGAGATCTCAGGTAAGCGGCCTAGACTGAAGCTGATTCCCTGGGAGAAGAACAGTTTGGGAAATTAGAAGAGGAGGAAGACGAAGAGGAGAGTGGAGAAGAGAGTATACAGTTTTTGGGTTTGATTTGGGTGAAAGAGAAGAGCAAGTCATCTGCCATGCCTCAGCCTTGGCGAAGACTGACGAGGTGCGTCAAGAAGCAGAGATGTAACCCTGGCGATCTTCATCACTTTTGTGAGTGGCAGCAAAAGCGTTGCATGTTTCACTATCCACATCTTCCATCTCAGCAAACCACCAGGCTTTAGGATGGCGTTTGATGCAGCTGAAAGGAATGGAAGATTTGGCTGCATTCAGTGCCAGAGCGGTAGCAGAGAGAGCAGCAGAGGAGAGAGAAAGAGACGAGTATTCCTCCGCAGAAGGACAGTGGGAGTCAAAGTCATCCCAGAGACCTTTCTGAAAGTTGAAGGAAGAGGGACGCTCGTTGGAGCAAAAGACCAGAGAGAGAGAGAGAGAGAGAGAGGGATAGATAGAAGAATTGGTAGGTGGTCAGAACCCAGGTCATGAAACACCTCCCAGGAGCAAGAAAAGGCAAGAAAGGTGGAAGCAAAGGAGATGTCAGGAGAGGAGCGACTGCCAGAAGAGCGATATAGAAAGGTGCGTGTGTCAGGGTCATTGATGTGGAGGAAGTCAGAAGAGATGACCCAGTTGAATACTTCCTCCTTGCACAGGTCGGAAGTAGCTCTTGTGTCCCAGAGGGGGTGATGGCAATTGAAGTCCCCCAGAATGAAGAGATTTCTGGAGGAGGGAAGGATGGAGGGAGAAAAGGAGTCAATTCTGCCATCCATCGAAGAGGAGCAAACAGGGGGGGCAAACAGATTAAGAAATGAGAGCGAGGAGAAGTTGTTAAGAGAGATGTTGACCCCTACATAATCAGAGTAGGAATTGAGCAAAGAAAGAGAGGAGGTGGAAAGTTCAGAGAAGGATAAGCCCTGCCTGACAAAAATGATGACACTGCCGCTAGCGTACATTATCAAGCTACAATGAGTCCAGGAGAAAGAATGCCAGACCAGGAGTGGGTGCGATCAGAACGCAGAGCAGAAAATGCAGGAAGTCAGAAAGAGGAAGATGAGTTAATATTGGACTCCTGGATACAGATAAGGTCAACAGGATTGGACAAAAGAAAGTAAAGTAGTTCAGTGCTCCTGGCTCAAAGACCTCCAGCATTCTATTAGAGAACCCTGAGAGAGTCAGGGGGAGAGGAGGCATAGAAGGACAGCCAGGAGCAAGGGATGGTGGAGAGAGGGCAGAGGGAGAAGATACAGAATGGCCGATGGCAGATAAGAGGTTTGAAGACAAGGGTGGGGCGAGAGTGCAGCATTAGCAGACAAAGGGCTAGATTGTACAGTGGAGGTATACACGTTGGAGGAATCTGAGGAGAGAGTCACAGTATTTCAAGTGGGGACACAGCAGGGGGGCAGCTCCAAGACTGAGAGCAGTCAAGAGTTCTGAATTTGGGGAGGGAAAGTTGTGAGCACCTTAGATGGATCCATTTGGAGCAGGTGCAGCATTGCACTGACTTGCCCCGCCAGGTCACAGTTCCAGTGTACACAGAGCAGGAAAAGATGGGGCAAAGATTGGGATGAACGTTACTGCTCATCAAGACAAGGAGAAGAATAAGGAGACGAAGACAGGCAAGAGAACGGCAGGAGAAAAGAGAAAACAGGCGACTGATTTTAAGGAAGCTGTGTGCTCCCTTTTGCGGTCGTTCAGGGGCAGCATAGTAAAAAAATGAAGGGGAGTGCCTGGGGTAACTGGGACCCTCGGGAAGTCCAACATCCATTTCGACCCAGGTATACTCATATTCTATTTTTAAAAATTATTGTATTAGAAAGAGAACCTTGAGACAAAAAGCACACACAACCCGCCAATGTACCAAAAATGGGACGCATTTTTTGAACCTGAAAAATATCCAAATTTCCATAAAATTTGGTTTCCAGTTTACTTAAAAAGTTTTTACCTCAATCATGAAAAAAAAATTAAAACCTTAAAAATAAAAGTTACCACACGTAATGCATTAAAACGTAACTTCAATGATAAGTTAATGTTCCACACCTCTGGAATGTTAAACAGACACAATTCGAGAATATAGGGGTTTGGAAACTTTCATGAAACCTAGGAACTAGGGTAAGATGCCCTTAAAGTAAATGTGGCGTAAAATCAAGCATGATAAAATTATCGAATTATTTTTGTTGCTAAAAATTAAATCACGGTTCAAATTCATCTCGACGTTTTAACAGAATATGTGGCTCCACATCTGAAAGAATATTAGCCATCAGCTATTTTCCAACAGCTTCGTGTACCACCTCATTAGAGCCTTGAAGTCGGGAAATTTCTCAGTGAAAGATTTTCAGATCGGTGGATTGGCCGTGATAATTGCATCCCTTGGCCACCTTGTTTCTCAGACATTACCTTGTTGTATTTTTCCTTGTGAGGTTATGAAAAAAATATGGTCAACAGAACCCAAGTTTATGTTATCATGGATTTACAGCAGCGAACAACTGAGGCAAGCACTACATTTGCTGTAGATATGTAACAAAAAACATTTCAAAAAGTGGAATAGCAACTGGATATTCTTTGTGCGAATGATGGCGCACCTATAGAGATGTAAAAAAAACTTTACTACAAAACAAGTATTTCTTGTTACTATAAAACAAACTGAATAAAGTTGTCTCAAAAAATAAAATTTTGTTGAATTTTTGAAATCGTACTAATAATTTATGTATATCCTGTATTATAAATTCTTCTGTTGTTGTTACCCCATTCCTTGTTCGGGATGAGGGAATGGAAGAAAACAATGAAGCCAAAGATGTCAGGTAACTACCGACAGCCTGGACAAGAGATTTGTGAATAAAGAGTCGCCAAAAATATGCCATGTAAAGCGTGAATATCATAGAGCAGAATAAAACGACAATTGTCCTGAGTCAGGTGACCAAAAGCACTGCGTGAAGGTTTTCATTTCTGCCCGTTCTGGAAAGATAAACAAATACAAAAAGCTGTGTCTGTAGCAACGGAGATGACAGAGGAAGCCTTTTTTCCCCGCTGACCCTCAATTTGAACCCCCTAGCATAGTGTACTTAACTGGTCCCGCTTCTACACTTTAGTGACATGTAATTATATCAGGTAATCTTTAAAAACATAATTTGTTGGCACTTACAATCCATAAACTAGCATAGTACATAGCAAATATTGCTGACCCTTAACATTTACAAAAATATAAGTTAAAACCCAAAACATACAACACATGCAAAATAGACAGAAAATCACAGAAAACGCAGTAAAAAAAGATGCTCAGTAACGTTTTCTGTATGCAAATGGGATAAACGTATCACCAGGTGGCAATGGGACTAACTAGGTTTCATAAAACTACATGGCGCTGCTAGTGCGACCACATAGCATTACATACTACTTGATCATAATCAACTTACCGATTCTGTGGAAGATGAAGATGAACTGTAACCTTCCGATGAGGTACAAATCTGACGACGACAAGTTTGCTCTGCATAAGATTCTAAATATATTTTATGAAGGTAATACTTGATTACCTGAACTGTTACAAATAATCGATTCCTAAAACTCTCTTCGTCACGTTGATTCAGCTATTTTTAACAGGGTGTCATTATCCTCAAAAAACATCTACAGAGTAAACCTAAAAACTTGAAAAGTAAACTTGTAAGATGCTAGTTTAAAGCATTATACATACGCCTTTAGGTAACAATATTCACTGCTTGGCAAACGCAAGCTGCACTTTGGTCACACTTATAAATTCAGTTTTGAATACAAGCACTGTGTGAAAGTCAAAAAAATACAATAGAACAACCTAACAACACAAAGGAGTCACGCAGGTTAAACGTATACATAACGAAGTATTTGAAAGGAAAAGCCCATTTTAAACATTAGGTAGCAACTGTATAATACACTGTTTACAGCAATTAACTTTATTTTTTTAGATTTAACAACAACTCGATATTTTTACCTGCACTACCACCGGTTAAAGCACTCGAACATCTCACAGCAGAAAGGATTTCATCTAAAACAATAATATTTATATTATTCACAGGTACAATTGGGTGGAATGTTTTTACTTTATTTCATTTTAAAATTTTATTCCAAAAAAAGCCTTTACAATTTAACAAAGAGCAGATTTAGTTTAGACCCGCCTAGAAGAAACTCATTTGCCGGAACGATTCCACTTATTCCTTGAGCAAACCATTTTATTGATGATAAGGCTGTCAGTCTGTATTTATCATATCGCTTGAAGCAGACTGCCTTTTTCTCATGCCATTATTCGTTCATAGCGTGGACCTGGATTTACCGAACCGTGCTCTGATAAACTTAAGCATTGTTTACATTGAAGCCATGTCATGCTGGGCTTAGCTGAGCGAGGCTACAGCTCCCGCCTACACTAGTTGATAAGCTCAGTCAACCTAAGCAGAACAAGGTTTAACTAATGTGGCGTTGTCAAAAAAAAAAGTTATTTGCAAGCATTTTTTATCACTTTTGCTCCTACATCTGTCAACATTGGTTCCTAGTCGATTACGCAAAGCAAACTGACGAACATACATTTGTCAACTCTGTTTGACCGACACCAGAATGAAAAAAGCATGCTATTACAATTCTCTGATGAGAAACCTTTGATTGATACACCCCATGTGCTTATTGGCAATGAAACATATTTTTAATACAAAATCAAATGCCACCTTTCTATCGACCTACTCTCACGCAAATGCAGCCTATTTTCAATTCAGGCTGTCAAAAACCAACCTACTGATAAAAACTGCCTTTGCAATTATGACGTAAACAATCCGCAGCAGGACAACGCAAAATAAAATAAAAAGTATCAGAGTTGGGTGATGGATTGTTGAATTCTAGGGATTTTGGATGGCAATCGCTACAAAGCTATGCGCAATGCAGCAAAGATGCGAGGATACTGAAAACGTGGTGAAAAAGCACAAGTTCTTCGGTGAAGACTGGAAGAGTACTTGGGTGTTAAAAACTTTTGACGAGAAAATACACCTCCAACTCAACAGAAGGGTGGGCACGAGAGATAAGATAAAACAGGGCTGTCGATTGCTTAAGAAGCGCATCTTGCCTGGCCAACTGATTGACTGTGCCATTACCTGAAAGAGTGACTCGGAACCCATTGCAGTCCAAAAAAAGGCAGACGAGACGGTTGAAAGTTTTTGCCCCATGTGAAAGAGAAGGCAAAAAAAATCAGCAAGAATAGAAGTCTGAAAGACGAAGCAGACTTGTTAGTGCTGCCAAGCAAGTTGAGAGCTAGCAGAATGGCACACGAGGTTCAGCAAAAATATCTTAGCACGGTCTTCTAAAAAGGAAAGAGTGACTTTACTGTTTCTACTTGAGCACTAATTAAGGGCCTAGTGTTTCTACTTGAGCACTTATCAAGGACGATGGAGCCTTCTTTGCCAAAAGAAAAAGGTCAAGAGCCTTAAGTCCACATCTCGGGAACGCAATTTAGAAGACCAAATGAGTACAAGCAGCATTATGGCAAACAAGACGGGCGTCACAGCGAGAGAACGGAGTCTGCACCAATCAACAGCAGCCACAACGTGGTGGTGCAATCTTTGACCCCGTTTTGGGTTGGGTCGAAATGGCTGTTGGACTTCCCAAGGGTCCCAGTTACCCCAGGCACTCCCCATCATTTTTTTACTATGCTGCCCCTGAACGACCGCAAAAGGGAGCACACAGCTTCCTTAAAATCAGTCGCCTGTTTTCTCTTTTCTCCTGCCGTTCTCTTGCCTGTCTTCGTCTCCTTATTCTTCTCCTTGTCTTGATGAGCAGTAACGTTCATCCCAATCTTTGCCCCATCTTTTCCTGCTCTGTGTACACTGGAACTGTGACCTGGCGGGGCAAGTCAGTGCAATGCTGCACCTGCTCCAAATGGATCCATCTAAGGTGCTCACAACTTTCCCTCCCCAAATTCAGAACTCTTGACTGCTCTCAGTCTTGGAGCTGCCCCCCTGCTGTGTCCCCACTTGAAATACTGTGACTCTCTCCTCAGATTCCTCCAACGTGTATACCTCCACTGTACAATCTAGCCCTTTGTCTGCTAATGCTGCACTCTCGCCCCACCCTTGTCTTCAAACCTCTTATCTGCCATCGGCCATTCTGTATCTTCTCCCTCTGCCCTCTCTCCACCATCCCTTGCTCCTGGCTGTCCTTCTATGCCTCCTCTCCCCCTGACTCTCTCAGGGTTCTCTAATAGAATGCTGGAGGTCTTTGAGCCAGGAGCACTGAACTACTTTACTTTCTTTTGTCCCATCCTGTTGACCTTATCTGTATCCAGGAGTCCAATATTAACTCATCTTCCTCTTTCTGACTTCCTGCATTTTCTGCTCTGCGTTCTGATCGCACCCACTCCTGGTCTGGCATTCTTTCTCCTGGACTCATTGTAGCTTGATAATGTACGCTAGCGGCAGTGTCATCATTTTTGTCAGGCAGGGGTTATCCTTCTCTGAACTTTCCACCTCCTCTCTTTCTTTGCTCAATTCCTACTCTGATTATGTAGGGGTCAACATCTCTCTTAACAACTTCTCCTCGCTCTCATTTCTTAATCTGTTTGCCCCCCTGTTTGCTCCTCTTTGACGGATGGCAGAATTGACTCCTTTTCTCCCTCCATCCTTCCCTCCTCCAGAAATCTCTTCATTCTGGGGGACTTCAATTGCCATCACCCTCTCTGGGACACAAGAGCTACTTCCGACCTGTGCAAGGAGGAAGTATTCAACTGGGTCATCTCTTCTGACTTCCTCCACATCAATGACCCTGACACACGCACCTTTCTATATCGCTCTTCTGGCAGTCGCTCCTCTCCTGACATCTCCTTTGCTTCCACCTTTCTTGCCTTTTCTTGCTCCTGGGAGGTGTTTCATGACCTGGGTTCTGACCACCTACCAATTCTTCTATCTATCCCTCTCTCTCTCTCTCTCTCTCTCTGGTCTTTTGCTCCAATGAGCGTCCCTCTTCCTTCAACTTTCAGAAAGGTCTCTGGGATGACTTTGACTCCCACTGTCCTTCTGCAGAGGAATACTCGTCTCTTTCTCTCTCCTCTGCTGCTCTCTCTGCTACCGCTCTGGCACTGAATGCAGCCAAATCTTCCATTCCTTTCAGCTGCATCAAACGCCATCCTAAAGCCTGGTGGTCTGCTGAAGTGGAAGATGCGATTAGTAAAAGACACAAGACTTTTGCTGCCACTCACAAAAGTGATGAAGATCGCCAGGGTTACATCTCTGCTTCTTGACGCACCTCGTCAGTCTTCGCCAAGGCTGAGGCATGGCAGATGACTTGCTCTTCTCTTTCACCCAAATCAAACCCAAAAACTGTATACTCTCTTCTCCACTCTCCTCTTCGTCTTCCTCCTCTTCTAATTTCCCAAACTGTTCTTCTCCCAGGGAATCAGCTTCAGTCTAGGCCGCTTACCTGAGATCTCACTTTTCCGTTTCTCAGCCAAAGACTCTGTGTAGCAGAGCCAGAGCTACCTCTCAGAGCTCTGCCAAGCCACATGCTCGAAGGAGTCTCACTCGTCCTTCTGCTCTCCTTTTTCCTCCACTGCCACTGGCCCAGACAAAGTTGCTTATCCCATGCTAAAGCATCTTCCTTGCTCTGGCATGGATTTTCTTCTTCTCATCTTCAATCTTTCCTGGACTTTGCATTCCTTTCCTTCTATCTGGAAGACATCTTCTATTATTCCCATCCAAAAGATGGGAAAACCTCTCGACTCTCCTGCTTCCTTTCGGCCTATCTTTCTCACCTCCTTTGTCTCAAAAGCTTTTTGAACACATCATTCCATCCCGTTTACTCTTCTTTCTGGAATCTAATTTCATTCTTTTCTCCCGCCAGGCCGGTTTCCATCCTGGACGGTCTACACTAGATCAAATTCTGTTCCTTTCTCAGTTCATTTTGGATGGGTTTAACAAACCCAGGCCAGGCTCTCAGACGATCCTGTCTACTATTGATTTCTCGAACGCTTTTGACTCTGTTTGGCATCTCGCCCTTTTCCATAAACTCATTTCGGCTGGCCTCCTTCCTTGCTTTGCTCATTGGACTCAATCTTTTTTTTCTAATAGGTGCGCTTGCATGGTTTATCAAAATCACCAAAGCCATTCCTTTCAAGTCTGTCGAGGTGTTCTGCAAGGACCCATTCTTGGCCCTGTACTTTTCTCTCTCTTCATCAATGATCTTCCGGCTTCTCTCTTTACACTGACAATCTGGCCATTTGGTCCTCCTCCCCCTCAGTCCCCACTGCGGTGGAGGCCACACAAGCAGCTCTGTTTTGATTAGAGTGCTGGTCTGAGCACTGGTGTCTTCCTCTCAATCCGAGCAAATGTGAGGCCTCCTTCTCAGTGGATCCCCACCAAGCTAACCTTCAACCCAACCTCCTCCTACTCGGCTCCCGCCTCCGTTTCAACCCAACTCCAACTTTTCTTGGGATCACCTTCGACTGCACTCTTTCCTTTTCTAAACATGTATCTTTGCTGAAGGCCAGATTCTTCCCACGTCTCAAGGTCTTACGTTGTATCTCTGCTTCCTCTTGTGGCCCCTCTAAGGAGTCCCTCTCTGTTCTGTATAAATCTTTTCTTTGACCCCTTCTCACTTACGCTTCACCCGGATGGTTTCCTTTCTTAAGTGCTACCAATATCACCAAATCGGAATGCCTCCACTGAGCGGCCAGTGGTGCCATCACCAGCTTTTTTGCCTTCCCTGCGAGCCACCTTGACTCATTTCACTCTTTCATCTTATAAGCGGGCTCTTCGTCTCCCAACCTCCTTTCCTATTTCAGGTTTGGCCAAACTTGTAGTGAAACCAAGACTCTGCAGATCGTTCTGGAGAGCTTTTGCATCCACTCACTCGCTCATGCTTCCTTCTACCTCTTCTAGGGAGACTGTCCTCGTTTGCCCTCCCTTTCCTCCTTAGAATCTGCCTTTCTTCACAGTGGAGTCCACCCTTTCCTCTTCATGCTCTCGTTTTGATCCCCCTTTCTCTCACCAAGGTGGGGCTCTCACCCACCTTGACTCTCTCCCCCCTTATGATCTGGTACTCTGAACTGACGGCTTAGTTGCTTTTCCTCTTGGGAAGGGCAGCTTCGGCGCACTTGCCAACTGCTCTCTCTGTGGCACTGAGACTACTCTTTCCTTTTCAGCAGGCCCAGTATGTTCAAGTTTTTCCACTGAAGCCTGTGTCATTCTGCACGCTCTTTGCTGGTGTTGGCAGCACCAACAAGCCTGCCACTTCTCTTCTCCTCCTATCTGACTCTCGTTCTTTCCTTGCCACTCTGTCCTCTTCTCCGTTTTTCCTTTTACCCGTAACTCTCTAGCAGATCTGTCTTCTTTCTCATGTTCTGTCAGGCTACAATTTGACGAGATTTGACATCCGTAAATTTCTTTGTGTGAGGGTTTTTAAACCACAAAGTTTACAGCAGGAAACCTGAAACAATTGCTAAAATGATAGTAGAAATTGAAAAAGAATGTTCTCAAATGCAATAGAAAATGATGGTGGACATTTCTAGGTCCATTTCTTCAAGATATAGAAAGCGCATTGAACAGGAGGGCAACCAGTTTGAGTACTTATGTGAACTCGTCATTACTTGACCTTATAAAATTGCCCCAAGTGTCTTTTCTCTCTTTAAAAGTTAATTTAATAAGCTACTAAACCAACATAACTGAGCAGTAGCACTGCTGAGTGATGCCGTCTAGAGGGTTTATAATGCCGAACTTTGAGCTTGAAAAATATGCTATATTAGCAGTAACGTCAAAAGAAACCTGGTTCAAAAGTAAACGGTACTTAAGTCTTGTGCTTGGTGTTGGATTGTTTCTTGTAAAGTCTTATGTAGGATATTGGGCTGGCCAGGAGCCACGTAAAGTGTCTTACACTCGACAAGAGATCTAGTGATGACAATGCATTTCTATTACCCACATTTTAGAAATGGTCCAGCCTATTTTGCCATACTAACATTGTTCGAATCGTGACTCTTCTTTTTTTTAGTTTTTACAAAGAGTGATAATCTGAACGACGTTAGTATGGCAAAATAGGTGGGACCATCCCTCAAATATGGGTAGTAAAGATGCATTGTTATCACTAGGTCTCATGCCACGTGTAAGATGCTATACGCGGTGCCTGGCTACCCCAATATCCTACATAGAACTGCAGACGATACAAACCCAAACAATCCAACACAAAGCACATATTTGGTAGAAAAGGTTACCGGATATATACATCTGGTAGAGGTCTCACATTGCTGGCACAGTGCTTGATAACAACCAAGGTTAGAGCTATACATATATATATATATATATATATAAATTTAATTTGAATAAGATTTTACGCATGCCTGATGATCCTTTGGGCAAAACAGCTGGTGCAAAAATAAATTTAAAATCAATATGAAATCTTTTTGTTGGCTTTTGCAGTAATAATATATTGTTGTAAATATATTTTCGTAAAAAATCAATGCTTTCTTATATTGGGCAAAGCAAGACTTTGCTGATGCAGTATATGTTAACCACAATCATCTGCTTTTGCATCAAAACTATTTTTTTACAGCTTAGTTAATTTTGCTTACTTGAAGCTACTGCAGGTATACAAGTTTTCTGTCGAGCTTCTATAACATCTTCTGGTACGTTCACTATAAGGCTGAGGTAACTGCATAAAAATGAAATCACATTAACACAAACAACAAAAATACCCCAAAATGAGATAGTACAAGTACTCACACTAAAAAAAAATTTTTGTACAAACTTTCCCATGCAGAAATGATTGAAAAAACCTTCCTACAAATGCAATCGCTGCAATATTCCAAACAGAAAAACTAAGCGGAATATATGTATGCATTTCAAGACTTACGAATAACAAAACTCCACATACCTGACAGATTGATATTCAAATTCACAGTTCTGTACACGAAGGGCAGGCAATAATAAAGTATAGGCTGATTGAAATGATTGACGAATAGTAAGCATTGCATATGATCCTTTTCCTAAGTCATTGCCTATAATAATATGAAAGTGCTTTACTAGCTGCTGGCTTCACCTCTTCACGCTTTGCTAAAATAGTTTTCTTTTACCCACTTTATGTAATGAATGGGAAGAATTAATGGATACAAACAAATTTTAAAGTTAAAGAAGTGCATCAAAAATAGGTGCACAACTGTGAAAAAATTTGACACAATAAGATTAGTAGCTAAAATTTGTGTTGCGATGGAAAATAACCTTTTTTATGTTTGACTACCTAGCAGGCTATCAGTAAATTATATCAGGTTAAAATATTGGTTTAGCCAGCTATGCTGACTTCACTCAAATAACATTTCTGAGGGCAGCAACGATAAGTCGATACAAAGGGCATTGTCCCTAATCACTGTCAGTGAAGTACTTTGAATTAAGACTGGTTTACTCATGAAATCTCCATCATTTCATAAATTTTATTCGTTTCTTCCAATAACTATGGGGCATAAAGTCAAAACTCTGGGATGGTGCCATAAAAGGTTTTGCTTTTTGATAACTGAAATAAGTTAATTGGTGGTACACTTGTTTCACAACTCGTACAACCTCTCCTGTCGTGATATTAAAGTCATCAAGCTCCATGGTTGCACCTACATGCCTTGGTCTAGTAATAGAGCAGAAGGGTGATACTTTAGTGGCAGATCCAGGGGAGGGAAAATGTATCAAACGCATTCTTTCCACCAACCTTTCTTAGTTTTGTATACTTATTTTAAGGGATACGCACACCTACTCACTCACACACCCACACACTGATAGACAGAATTGTGTTTTATAGTTTTGATTCAATCTTGAGTAGAGATGTAGTTTACTGATGTCTGCTTTTGCCAATGTTTCAGACATTCTATCATCTTCTACAAGAGCATGCAATTCAGCTTTTCCACACGTTGACTTTCAACTTGAAACTTTTGCAGTTGTTTCTCATATTTACACTAACTGCTATGCCTCCAACTCCTCAAAAGGGGTCGGGTAACAACAAAAAATAGAGCGTGGCAAAAGACCATGGAGTTATAAGAGTCAAACAAGTGTTCATTGACAAGACCGAAATTGCAATACATAAGTCAACAAAAAGCAGTGACAAGAGTCCATAGCAAGACATGACAAAATGAGACAAAAAGCGTCCAGTGGGCATAACCACAAGGTTTTCAAAATCTCCTGATTCTGTAAAAACAAGAATTTAAAAAAAGCTGGGTCCATTGCAGCAAAAACTTTAAAAACAAACATTGCAATCATGGCAAAGCAAAAGTTCTTCAAAAGAAAGTGGGGTACTTGTGTGTCAAAAAAACTTTGATAAGACGATATGCTTCAAGTCTAAAAAGGTAAGCTAAGTGAATATGAGCAGTGCAAGAAGAGACTACAAAGGACTGTGGAGAGCTGAAGCATAGCACCTTGTCTGGCCAATTCACTGACAGCGCCATTACCAAGAATAAATAGGTGATAAGATACCCATTACAGTCTGAAAATAGGCAAAAAGTTGCTGCCATATGGGCCAGAGAGGATGAAGAAGAGAAAAGCACAGCAAGAACAGAAAAAAATGCAAAGAAAAAGTGGCATACTTGTTAAAGTTGCAAAGAACTTACAGAATGGTGCAAGCTTCCATAATAGCTTGCACAAAAATTTGAATCAAGAAAACTAGCTTAGTTAGAAACATTGGCTTTGGTGCCACAAAGTACGCAATTGACAAAGATGCCGAACCTTCCCTGTTAAAAAAATAAAACTATCAGTCCAAATCACAATGATCTGAATAAGGGTCAAGGTGATCAAAAGCAGTATTATCATGAAAAACGGCAAGTAAAAGCGAGAACTCAAAGTGGAAAGATTGAGGTTCTTGATAAAAGAGGAAGGGTCCAAGAAGCTGGGCAGAAAAGAAAGCACTTCATGAAGGAACAAGGAGAGATCATAAACGTACGAGTGGCCACTAGATCTCTCCAGGAGAACCTGGAAAAGACTTGGTTTTACTTTGTGTCAAGCCAAACTACAAATAACAACAGCAGTGTAATAAAACCAACACGGCAAATAGTGTACGTGAAGCAAAAAGCATGAAATTTGACACACTTATGCATATTTGAAAGTAATTAAAAAAAACAAATGGAAATCAAAATTTTGGCTACTTTTAGGAGTGGTTATACCATAAAATGGTGGGTAAGAGAGTAATTTTGACGTCTAAAATCACCTCCTTACATAGAAAACTTTATGCCTTGATATTCACAACTAGGGATAGCCACAGCCAAATCTCAAAATGATTCTGAATCCACCTCAAATCACAAATTTTGAATCCAGAATTGTGAATCTTATTCTGAAATTTTAATGTAGTAAAGAAATCACAATGCTGATAAATCAAGAAAAGTGTATTAATATCTAAAAAATGCACAAAAATACACATGACAGAGATAGCAATGACAAATTATTTATAAATCTTTATTTGTATGAAGGAAATTTATGGCCTCCACCTGTTTGCCGGTTAGTTTGTTTCTTCCTCTTGTCACAGTGTGACCAGCACATGAAAATGCCCATTCTAAGGGAGCTGATAAAGCTGCAACACACAGCAAATTTCGTGCGAGAAGTCCAGGGTGCTGCAATTCATTGCTGATTCACCTTGATTGCATTACCAGAATGATTTTTTCTGTTTCAATTAAGTCTTGTATTCTTAATCAATATCTATGCGTAACTCACGCACAATTGCTTTATCACCACTGTTGCATGGTTCTACCTTTCCCAGCTAAAAAATATGATCCAGTATAGATAAGCTCACAATTTCACATGCTTGAGCATCTTCATTAACACACAGATTACTATCACTTTCCACTTCTGTCAACACACTTGCCAATTCCAATTCTACATTACTCTTTACATATAAACAAACACAAAGGTTTACGTTGCTGTATAATCAAGACTTAAAAAATGCACAGCCTGAAGAAAAAGTTACGGAATGGTTTTTGGTTAAAATGGTTTTGACTCTGTCAAATTAGTTAAAAAATTACTTTGCTGTATCCTCAAGCTAGGCCCATTACTAGTGCCAAGTTTTTAAAAATAACCTTATTAATAATTCCTATATTATATTGTAATACTATATTTATATTGCAAAACTCTAAATAAACAACTGATAACTTTTGCTGCAATAATTGACTGAAGTTTCTTTCAAATTTATCACAATTAGCACTGTCTTCTTTTGATATACATATATACATTGTATGTTGTAATCATAAAAAGTTTAAATAACAATGATATGATGTAAGGTCATCAATTATGTCACCAGTAACATCACCTGTCATACCACTGCTGTGTTGCATGCAAACAGCATAAAATCTGTGTAAAATACTTAGTCTCTTTCACAATCACTATTACACTTGCATAATTTTGTACATTTCAACTTTACTTTAACACATTTGCATTTTCTGCTGCACTTCTAGAATTACATCTGCACTATCAGTTCTTGGACATTTGAAGCAACTCTGCAAGATATATCCAATGAGGAGCATGTGCTTTATCAATGTATTTTCATCCCTAGCTTAGAGGTGAAGGTAGATAGTGCTTGGGCACTTGCGATTGTCACCAAATCATCTGGCTTGATATGTGACACAAAATGTATGTTGAAAGAACAGAAGTGGAAGAGAATTCACCACTTGACCTTATTTTACACCTAGGTCATGACGACAGCTGTTGGGATCAAAGCAATTAGTTGTTTGATCACATGAATCAATTTAAAAACATTCTAGCATTAACATGTTCTACCTTCCATTGTATTAGTAGATTCAAGGTTTATGAAAGTTTCATTTAACCAGTCAAAATTTATCCATGATGCCCAAGTGCTTCTTTTTTGCAATTCTCAAAAGATTTGATTGCATCCTGTGCAGTTAAAATATATGTGGCTGTAAATAACGTATCAGCGATACCTGATCTTGCAAATTTGAAAATCAACCACATACTCTATAGATTTCCATTTGTTTCTTTGTTAAGTGCCTTTTTTTAAACATGTACAAGAATGACTGTTGTGAATTTAGACCTGTATTATATCAATGATTTTCTTCTGGTAGAGCTACATGGATGTAGCCCATATAATCAATAGTACTGCCTTCTCATAGATTGATAAATAATTTATAGTTAAGAATGCTAGCAATAGACTGCTTGAGACTGAAATGTAGTGCAGTATAAAACCTGTCCAACATGTGTAGATCGATTAACTTGGCACAAGTGTTGTATTAGGCTTGCAGCCAGTATAATTTGTGTGAACCTAAACCAACTTTGGTAAATTTACATTTAGTAGTTTTCCTGATCATTGAGTTTACAGCTTTTTTGTTTGGATTAGGCTGCAACCCTTAAATATATTGGCAATTATCTTCTGTACTGATCTGTATTTGCATAAAGTCAAAAAAATAAAGAATCATGGTCACAACAGGATTAGAGTAGGCTAGGCTAGAAGGAGCTGCTCTCTTTCAAGACATCAACAACCAGAGCAAGTTTGCTGGAGAGCCAACTGATGTGAAAAAACAAAAGCTTTTTTCATTTTTATTCATATATATGCACAGGCAAATAAAACAGATTTTCTCTGCTGCTGAATTCTATTCACAATTCTGTCAGTTTCCACTCTAAATCATCAGTTTTTGTCACCTTGCGTTGGATGCCATAATGCCTTTTTATATGCCCTTTTTTCTTTTCATGCCTTTATTTTGTGTATGAAGAAAGATGCACATATCAGTCTCTTCACGATTGCATGGAGCTAACTCTATAAACAACAAGAACAATATTTAAATGTGTATGCTATAATAGTAGTTGACTACAACAAAAGAGTTTTGCTTTTTATGAAGTTTTTTGTGTATCTTTTGGAATCGCTTTTGAAACATGTAAATATATATCTTTTTCAACAATGCAACAAAACAAAATAAGCTTGTGGTATAAGTATAAAACTTCAACCATATAATTAGGAGCAATGACAGTGTGCTGCTGCTATAACCACTCCATACTACATTCATGCAGTTTTCATTATTGTATACAAAACTTCTTCTTCAGAAGCTGCACCTGCAGTCTTGTTGGTTTCAATCTGTATAATCTTTTGCAAAAGAAAGGTAAGGAGCTCTGTCATATTGTGATTAATTCTTAGGTGTGATTGCCAATTTGTTGGTGTTTGCGAGTGCTCTTCTACGATTTTTCATATTATTTTTCCTCTTCTTTGACTTACGATTGCTTTTAAACTGCATTTTTTGTATGTATCAAACACAACACAAGACGTTCATCAAATGTTCTTTTGACAATAAAGACTCTATCTTCGTCCAAAAGCAATATGCTTAGCTGGCTTAAGCAGATTAACTAGAGCTGATCCTTCCAATACTTTTTCATCTGCTTTTACTGATATTTTTTGATAGGTTAATGACAATTTCATTGCCACATTGAGGAGAAAAATAGTGTATTTCATTGGTGTTTTTGTTCCTGCATGTGCTCTTAGAATTGAAAGAAGATTGGTTGTAACTCCAGATCATATATTGCCATCTGGAACTAGTGAAGATGGACTAGCATCATTTTCATGAGATAAACAAGAATCCAAGTCGCTATTTCTCGTTTGTATTCAATAATCTCAGAAAATATCCCTAAGTCTTTTTTCAAAGTCATTTAACAATTTCCTAGTATTTGTGCTTCACCAGGTAATACCCATGCCGTACTGGGGGAAAATAGTGAAGATGTTCACCCAACATGTTGCCAGAAATGACTTTGGGTACCAACCTATGTTGTAAATGAAGGTTGAGAACTCTTCATGTGTAAAAACTGAGGTTGAAGGCAAATAAGGGCATGCTCTCCAAAAAAAGCACCCGGAAAACTTACCTCATAAAAAGTTTATGAAAGAATTGGCCCCCTGTCCTCTGCAGCTTTTAAATAGGCAGAAAGCGCAAAGAATCTCCAGGTTACAAAATTTTGAGGCTAAATTTGAAAGTTGAAACATTGAAAGCTTTTGTGAAGAAGTTGCATAAGTATTTGAGCAATTATGAAAGAGAAAAGTAAATGTATCCTGTCTGCAAGAAGTAAGATGGAGAGGATCAGTAGCTTGATTTGTTGGTGTCAAGAGTAAGCGATGTAATTCAATGTAAGCTGCAGTGGTCAGGAAAATGATGATGAAATAGGACAGTGTTTCCCAAACTTTTTTGTCTGTTGGCACAGTAAAATAGCTAAACAAATTTTGCAGCACAACAGCCAAATGAATCAATTCATGTTGATCGTGAGTAGCATTACAGGTGACAGCAAGAAAGGTGATGACTTTTTTTGTAGATCACCACTTTTTCAGGCAGCGTAATACAATTTTCAATGTTACTGACCATTATTCATGGCAGCATATACTCAATTTTTGCTGATAATTATTAAGTATTTTAATTATAAATATTAAGTAAGAAAAACATGGCACAATAGTATGCTACAGTGCACAGTTTGGGAAACACTGAAATAGGAGGTGTTGGAATTTTAGTAAAAGAAGAACTATGCAAGAAGGTTGTAGAAAAGCCCAAAGAAATAGTGGCCGAGTGATGGCAATGGTGTTTGTTTTCAGTAGGAAGTTATGAGAGTGATATGTGCATATACATCCCAGGCAGGAAGGCCAGATTGTGAGAAGGATCAATTTAATAATTAAATGTCAT
Source organism: Trididemnum clinides (assembly GCA_963675345.1). Classification (NCBI taxonomy): domain Eukaryota; kingdom Metazoa; phylum Chordata; class Ascidiacea; order Aplousobranchia; family Didemnidae; genus Trididemnum; species Trididemnum clinides. The sequence goes on along the minus strand of OY776284.1, from coordinate 23,941,653 downwards.
GTGTGTGGGATTTACAAAACCCTAGTGAAATGATTCTTATTCTTGGTCTGCGTGACTTCAGCAGACCTGTTGGGAGATTGATTGATGGTTTTGAGGGTGCACATGGTGGATATGGATTTGGCAAAAGAAATGTTGAGGAAAGAAGATTGCTTAAGTTTTGCATGAAAAGGAGTTGTGTGTGGCAAATATATCGTTTGAATAGGAGTAGCAGAGGAAAACAACATGCAATGTAGGTGGAAATAAAATGGAGATTGATTTTGTGTCGGTTGGTAAAGTAACGGAAAGTGTTTAAATGATTGAAAGCTATTCCCTGAGAATTGCAACATAGGCTGGTGGTAGCAGACATAGACAAAAGAAAGTAATGAAGAATGAACAAACTGTTAGAAAAAGGGTTTGAATGTTGAAAGAAAACATTCATCACTCAAAGAAGATTTCAAAAATGAGTTTTCAAAAGAGCAAGACTTCGTACTATGATGTGAGCTAAATAGTGGAAACTTGTTTTTGTTTACAGGTTATCAATCCTTTTTGTGTTTCTATGGATGCACTCTTTTATGGATTGATCATATGTTCTCTAGGCAAACACTTCAAGTGTGGAAATGGTTTTGACAATCAGCCCATTTGTTATATATCTTCTGCTAATCTCGATGAGATTTTGTCTGTCGGAATTATTGAAAGGATTTTCCCACCCACTAAAGAGTTGGTGACATGATCTGCAAACTTTCTTTGAAATCCACGAGTTTACTCATGATGAGTGAAGTCTGCTGTTTCTTTTGTTTAAACAGAACACAACTTGAATGTGAAAACTGCTCAAGTTGATTAAGGTCCACATCTCAGCCATCTCTGCAATTTTTTATCATCTTTTGTTGTACATAGCTCTCCTTCATCATTTGTAACATCTTTGTTAGATTTTTGACCTAGCAAAGAAGCTAGATCATTTAAATGTTGCTTTTTTTGATTTAGCTATGAATGATCATCTCTTCCAACACACCACCGGATGCCAACAGTGCATGCTATTTGTCAGAATGGGGGTTATTTTTTGGTTTTGGTTTTGCAAATTCCCTCTACAAGACCAAAATAAGTTTTTGCAGGCTAGCACACTTTTTTTTTTCAGTAGACAGCAAAGTTTTTCTAATAAGTTCGGTTGATGCATTTTACCTAAAAATTATTTTTGGTTTTTGCAAGATTTGTAAATTGCTGTCTGTGTCAATGGTAATTTATTCTTTTATAGTAAGTGGCTAGCTGCTTCACTCTTTATTACTTAATATTTTTATTTTGTATACTATCTCCGTGTCATATTGATTTTAAGTAGGAAATAGTGTATCTTACCATGCTAAGCTGTTCTAACAGTTATGATGGCATCAGAACTGACTCTGTTTGATTGAATGGAATGAGGTCAAAAAAAAGCCATTTAGATTGATGGAGTGTAATGCTACTGGTGTCATGATTGATAATGTCACAACGTTACTACTAGCACTGCTGTTCAACCTTTAGTAATTGGATGTAAACAAATATTAATAAAATTTACCAATTTTCTCTCATAGTATCAAAACAAATTAAGGCAGTACTTGCCCAGACATGGAAACCCTATATAGTTGACAGTGGGTCCATTTGATAATCCTCATTGACTCTCACAGTAACTTTTGCTTATTGGAACAACAACTTAAATGCCATTTGACAATTTTTATTTGAGTACTGTTTTTGCCTTACCAGAACACTTCAAATTTAATTCTTATTCACAAAAAAAACATTTATTTTGGCATTTATTAAAAATTTTGATGACAACATTGGAAAAATTGTGATGTCATCTCGTTTAATGGAGTTTTTTTACAGGCTACAGGATATGATCTAGGAACGTTGTAAATAGGGATGTCCATTCCTGAATCCAAAATAATTCAGCATCATTTATTAATACAGCTAATGCTAAATCAAAAAGTTTTGTCAATAGTCTTGCTTAGCTAAGCTTTTGCAATCATTGTATTTATCATGTAATGTGAGTATTTTTGATGTAGCAGAGGAACTCACATATGTGTTTAAGCAGTGCACATTAATTGCACTTATGCACGTGCAACTGCTGACAGCCCCTGGTCATTTACTGCAATGGTTGTGTTTGCACACTCGTTACATGCGTTTATATTGTGCTAGACTCATTTTTAAAGGCAGTGCTAATTGTGATAAATTTGAAAATAATAAAAATCCTTTGCTGATTTCTCTCGCATGAAGCTAAACTAAACAATTGTCATAATACATTGATACAAAGTGTGGTGCATGAATCCCCTTGTTCTTTCTCAGAGCAGTACTGCAACTTGTACCATTTAGAAAAGATATTTTGTAATGTTACCAGACAATATTTATTTGTTTACTGTGCTGTATTTGCATGAACAATCCAAATTTGATACTTATTTGCAAAGTGAAGTTGCTGTTTTTACAAAATTTGACAACTTTAAAAATTTTTGATGTCATTTGGCTGAGTGGGTTACTTTTATAAACATGAAGATAAAGTCTACCCATATTATAAATATCATATCTCTACACGTTCTTAATAATAACCAGGAGAGTCAAATTTGACCCCTTGATCACTGATTTTGCGGATAAAACTATGCCTAAATGGTGCCAAAAAGTTTTGTACTTCTTCAATTTTATGCATAAGTGTTCCAAATTTTATGCTTTTGGTTAAAATAACCAATTGAAACACCGTTCTACTGCACTAAAGATGATGAAAGGCAAAGCAAAATAAGAGATAAACTCGTAAAGCAGCCAGAGAAGTCTCAGAGAGATTAAAAAAGACAGAAGGCAGTCATTGATGGTACAACTGGCTGCTCAATCAAAGCCTTTTAACTTTGCAATGCTGATAACACAGAAATAGAAACCAAACACGTAAAACATAAGGGTCATATAAAAGCTTTAACCAGAAGAGATACAGATTCGTTAAGGAGTGTTATGAGCAAGCCTGAGAATAACTTGGGTCTTCAGCAAAGATACAGGTTTAATAAAAAGAGTGTGATCAAATGGGTATAGCTTAAGCAAAAAAAGAAGTTGAGCAAGGATTTTGCATGAGTCATCAGCAGCTTGAATGTGGGAGTGCAGTCCTTGACCTGCATGCATGAAACTGAAATTGCTGCTGTTCTTTTTGAGGGCTCCAACTCATTATTTGCAGTGTTATCACAACTGTTGCAACTAAACTTGTCATGGTAGTAACTATTTACTTCTTACATGACTACTATGATGCAAAATTCAAAAACGTGTATGCTTTGTCATTGTTGATTAATTAATCATCTTTGTTCTCTCCTTATTTTAAGAAGAAATTTTTTTTAAACAAAAAGGATGTTACATGCAGTCTTTTTTTATGTGGAGTTTAAGCAGCTTTGATAAAAGCAAATCGTCTTTGTTAGAATAGCCAATCAAAAGTGAAAAATCAGCCTTCAGAAAAAAAAGTCAAGGTTTACAAGTCATTGGCTGATGCATCAACCAAAGGAGCAAAAGCAATGGTAAAAATGATATCAGTTTCCAAAGCATTTAACATTGACATCGATACATCACTTAATATGAACTTAGTCATCAAAAACTCTTCAAGGCACACCCTTGCAACCATACAAAATATAGTCAAACACATTGACACTCACCTCTAGTTAGTGGATCTTCAATGCACAGAAGTGAAGGGGCTGAACCATTGTCGACTTGTTGACAAAACTGGAACAAAATTACTTCAAATTAAATCAAGCTTGATTATATCAATACTACAACATCCACAAAAATAATTTTTTGAATATCATTATTTTAAAATTCCCATGGTTCACAGTGATTCCTATATTTGTCTTGGCAAGAAAACTTTTTCAAAATTAACTATGAGGTCATTGGTTTTACATCATGCAAAGCTAACATCAATTAATCTGCGTTAATTTAATTAACAGCTGCCTTAACACAGTGGTGCAATCCCAGACTCTGTTTGAGTTAAGTTGAAATGGCTGTTGGACTTCCCAAGGGTCCCAGTTACCCCAGGCACTCCCCTTCATTTTTTTACTATGCTGCCCCTGAACGACCGCAAAAGGGAGCACACAGCTTCTTCACAATTGGTTGTCTGCTTTCTCTTTTTTCCTGCCGTTCTCTTGCCTGTCTTCATCTCCTTATTCTTCTCCTTCAATTAATGAGCAGTAACGTTCATCCCAATCCTGACCCCATCTTTCTTTGCTCAGTGTGTGCTGGTAATGTGATCTGGCGGGGCAAGTCAGTGCAATGCTGCACCTGCTCCAAATGGATCCATCCAAGATGCTCACAACTTTCCCTCCCCAAATTCAGAACTCTTGACGGCTCTCAGTCTTGGAGCTGCCCCCTGCAATCACACTGTGACTCTCTCCTCAGATTCCTCCAATGTGTATACCTCCACTGTACAATCTAGCCCTTTGTCTGCTAATGCTGCACTCTCGCCCCACCCTTGTCTTCAAACCTCTTATCTGCCATCGGCCATTCTGTATCTTCTCCCTCTGCCCTCTCTCCACCATCCCTTGCTCCTGGCTGTCCTTCTGTGCCTCCTCTCCCCCTGACTCTCTCAGGGTTCTTCAATGGAATGCTGGAGGTCTTTGAGCCAGGAGCACTGAACTACTTTACTTTCTTTTGTCCAATCCTGTTGACCTTATCTGTATCCAGGAGTCCAATATTAACTCATCTTCCTCTTTCTGACTTCCTGCATTTTCTGCTCTGCGTTCTGATCGCACCCACTCCTGGTCTGGCATTCTTTCTCCTGGACTCATTGTAGCTTGATAACGTACGCTAGCGGCAGTGTCATCATTTTTGTCAGGCAGGGCTTATCCTTCTCTGAACTTTCCACCTCCTCTCTTTCTTTGCTCAATTCCTACTCTGATTATGTAGGGGTCAACATCTCTCTTAACAACTTCTCCTCGCTCTCATTTCTTAATCTGTTTGCTCCTCTTTGACGGATGGCAGAATTGACTCCTTTTCTCCCTCCATCCTTCCCTCCTCCAGAAATCTCTTCATTCTGGGAGACTTCAATTGCCATCACCCTCTCTGGGACAAAAGAGCTACTTCTGACCCTCGCAAGGAGGAAGTATTCAACTGGGTCATCTCTTCTGATTTCCTCCACATCAATGACCCTGACACACGCACCTTTCTACATTGCTCTTCTGGCAGTCGCTCCTCTCCTGACATCTCCTTTGCTTCCACCTTTCTTGCCTTTTCTTGCTCCTGGGAGGTGTTTCATGACCTGGGTTCTGACCACCTACCAATTCTTCTATCTATCCCTCTCTCTCTCTCTCTCTCTCTCTCTGGTCTTTTGCTCCAATGAGCGTCCCTCTTCCTTCAACTTTCAGAAAGGTCTCTGGGATGACTTTGACTCCCACTGTCCTTCTGCGGAGGAATACTCGTCTCTTTCTCTCTCCTCTGCTGCTCTCTCTGCTACCGCTCTGGCACTGAATGCAGCCAAATCTTCCATTCCTTTCAGCTGCATCAAACGCCATCCTAAAGCCTGGTGGTCTGCTGAAGTGGAAGATGCGATTAGTAAAAGACACAAGGCTTTTGCTGCCACTCACAAAAGTGATGAAGATCGCCAGGGTTACATCTCTGCTTCTTGACGCACCTCGTCAGTCTTCGCCAAGGCTGAGGCATGGCAGATGACTTGCTCTTCTCTTTCACCCAAATCAAACCCAAAAACTGTATACTCTCTTCTCCACTCTCCTCTTCGTCTTCCTCCTCTTCTAATTTCCCAAACTGTTCTTCTCCCAGGGAATCAGCTTCAGTCTAGGCCGCTTACCTGAGATCTCACTTTTCCGTTTCTCAGCCAAAGACTCTGTGTAGCAGAGCCAGAGCTACCTCTCAGAGCTCTGCCAAGCCACATGCTCGAAGGAGTCTCACTCGTCCTTCTGCTCTCCTTTTTCCTCCACTGCCACTGGCCCAGACAAAGTTGCTTATCCCATGCTAAAGCATCTTCCTTGCTCTGGCATGGATTTTCTTCTTCTCATCTTCAATCTTTCCTGGACTTTGCATTCCTTTCCTTCTATCTGGAAGACATCTTCTATTATTCCCATCCAAAAGATGGGAAAACCTCTCGACTCTCCTGCTTCCTTTCGGCCTATCTTTCTCACCTCCTTTGTCTCAAAAGCTTTTTGAACACATCATTCCATCCCGTTTACTCTTCTTTCTGGAATCTAATTTCATTCTTTTCTCCCGCCAGGCCGGTTTCCATCCTGGACGGTCTACACTAGATCAAATTCTGTTCCTTTCTCAGTTCATTTTGGATGGGTTTAACAAACCCAGGCCAGGCTCTCAGACGATCCTGTCTACTATTGATTTCTCGAACGCTTTTGACTCTGTTTGGCATCTCGCCCTTTTCCATAAACTCATTTCGGCTGGCCTCCTTCCTTGCTTTGCTCATTGGACTCAATCTTTTTTTTCTAATAGGTGCGCTTGCATGGTTTATCAAAATCACCAAAGCCATTCCTTTCAAGTCTGTCGAGGTGTTCTGCAAGGACCCATTCTTGGCCCTGTACTTTTCTCTCTCTTCATTAATGATCTTCCGGCTTCTCTGCCTTTTTCCGTCAGCTGCTCTCTTTACGCTGATAATCTGGCCATTTGGTCCTCCTCCATCTTGGTCCCCACTGCGGTGGAGGCCACACAAGCAGCTCTGTTTAGTTGGAGCGCTGGTCTGAGTACTGGTGTCTTCCTCTCAATCCGAGCAAATGTGAGGCCTCCTTCTCAGTGGATCCCCACCAAGCTAACCTTCAGCCCAACCTCCTCCTACTCGGCTCCCGCCTCTGTTTCAACCCAACTCCAACTTTTCTTGGGATCACCTTCAACTGCACTCTTTCCTTTTCTAAACATGTATCTTTGCTGAAGGCCAAATTCTTCCCACGTCTCAAGGTCTTACGCTGTATCTCTGCTTCCTGTTGGAGTCCCTCTTTGTTCTGTATAAATCTTTTCTTTGTCCCTATCTCACTTACGCTTCACCCAAATGGTTTCCTTTCTCAACAATTACCAATATCACCAAATTGGAATGCCTCCACTGAGTGGCTAGTCACGCCATCATCAGCTGCCTCTCATCCTCCCCTATCTGACATCTTTTCTTTAGGGCTTTTTTACCTCCCCTACAAGTCTCCCTGACTCATTTCACTCTTTCATCTTATAAGCGGGCTCTTCGTCTCCCAACCTCCTTTCCTATTTCAGGTTTGGCCAGACTTGGGGTGAAACTAAGAGTCTGCAGATCGTTCTGGAGAGCTTTTGGATCCACTCACCTGCTTATGCTTCCTTCTACTTGTTCTAGGGAGGCTCTTCTTGCTTGCCCTCCCTTTCCTCCTAGAAATCTGCCTTTCTTCACAGTGGAGTCCACCCTTTCCTCTTCATGCTCTCGCTCTGATCCCCCTTTCTCTCGCCAGGCTCACCCACCTTGACTCTCTCCCCCCTCATGATCTGGTACTCTGGACTGAAGGCTTAGTTCCTTTTCCTTTTGGCAAGGGTAGCTCTGGCGTACTTGTTAACTGCTCTCTCTGTGGCACTGAGGCCACTCTTTCCTTTTCTGCAGACCAAGTTTGTTCAAGTTTTTCTGCTGAAGCCTGTGCCATTCTGCATGCTCTTGCTGGTCACGGCAGCACCAACAAGTCTGCCATTTTTCCTCTCTTCTCCTCCTATCTGACTCTCGTTCTGTCGTCGCTACTCTGCCCTTTCCTCCACCTTTCCTCTTATCTCAAACTCTGTGGGAGATCTGACAGAAACTGTCTTCTCTCTCCATCTACTGTTCTATCAAACTACAATGGGTCCCCAAACACTCATTTCTTCCAGGGAACAACACGGCTAATGAGCTGGCCAGATGGGGAGCACTACTCATGCCCTCTGCAATCCCTTGTAGTGTCTCTTCTTTTATCTCTCGTATCCACTCTTGTCTTTTCTTGGACTGGAGGTGTACCTCGATTTCCACTGAGGAACTTGTGCTACCTTGTCATGCTTGCTGTGTCCTTTCTCGTCTACGCTGCAATGAACACAGCCTTCTGTTAAATTCTTATCTGTCTAGGATTGGCAGAATCGAGAATCCTTCTTGCAGCGCCTGTGGACACTCATCTCATTCAGCACTGTCCAGCTACGGACTCTTTGGCGACTCTCTGTCTCTACGACCTCTGGTACAGACCCTGGAGAGTTGCCCCGCTTCTGGGCTCCATGGTCTCTGCCATGCCCGCATCCCTTGGAAGGGGACGGGTAATCAACAACAACAACAACAACATTAATTGATGAAATGATTGATCAATTGTTACATCAACGACATTTCCATTTTAGTTATGATAGAGTTTCCAAAAGTTTTATTAAAAGCAAGATACAAAATGTGAAGTATGAGATAAGGGTGACACTTCAACCTTTGCATGGGCAAAAACCATTTAACAGAAACAAACACAATATGTCGTTGTCATGTTAACCAAACTTGTTACAATATTCAAACAGCAAAATACACCAAGTAGTACTACTACATTCCAGTTTTAAATTGAGGTTGATTGACAAAATATAAGGAAGTTTTTAATAGTAAAGTTTATAGCTGTTGTATGCTCTTGTCAAATTGCAGAGCTGTTAAAGTCGATTAGAAAGTCAAAATCACTATTCATTTGCTCCAAGATTTCTAATTTGGATAAGACATTGATTGTCCATACAAAAACATATTGCAGACTGCTTGCTATGCTTTTGCTTATTTAAATTTTGTGGTTGTAGCTCAGATGATTCCCTAAGTTAGTGGTTTCCAAGCAAGGAGGCCAGCTGCCCCATGAGGGGTAAAATAAAATTCTAGAGGAGCTAAAGAAAGACTTGTGAAAATGCTTTATTCATTTAATTGATGCTAGTCTTTTAACTTTAATTGTCATTAAAACAAGAATAACAAAACTTCAATAAAGAGAAACTCTGAAACCCACAAAGCAACAAAAATTAAATTAGCAAACAATGCATATTGAACATTTGATACTGAATCTACGTTTTTGGTTTACCAACATGATCATCATTGGAGAATTAAAATAACATGCTAACACTTCAACTTGAAAATTAAAACAAATATGTTAAGAAAACTAGTAACTGAACATTAGCAGCACAGAACCGGGTACATATAACATAACAATAATGCACATAGTGTGATAAACAATTGTATTTATTCTAGATGACATTATTAAGTGATAACATAGCTGAATAACCAATACATATAAAAGCATACACAGAGACAGTAGCTGCTTAGTACAGTGTATTGCAAATGCTAGACCACATTCAAAAACAACAAAGAACAATTGGCATAAAGTGGCAGAGCAACAAAACGTTGATCAATATTATTCAAAAGAGGCATGTCTAAAATTTATAAAGCTCTACAAATCAAACAAATTAACCCACAACACAATAAGCACTCTCCATGAAAATGGTTCCTTGTTTTTGTGAAATAGGTTTGTATCTTTGTAAGTTATTGTACTATTGTGCTATGGTCTTTGCACACACTTTTATATGCTTTTGCAATTCATATATGCTGTATATATATATATATATATATATATTCATATATGTTACGCCTTAACTTGTTTAATATGCTTTTCAAGTATAACATTAACTAAAGAAACATGGTTTAAGAATGTATTGCGCTCTTGTACTTGAGCCTATTGATATTGATGCCAAAAGTATATTGAAAAATTGCCTTTTTCATGTGTGCTGATTACATCCTAAAATACCATGTTGTAAAGCTGTAATAATACTTGAGACTCGCCAATATATTGAGCACATGCAACCGGTTTGTCCTGAAAAACACATTAGCAGTGTTATTATGTCATATTTAGCCTGTGCACAGACTGTTAAGGTTTTTTGAGGATTTGTTTTGTGTGGTCAACATTGCTGTATGGAGCCAAATCTCGGGACTTTAAAAAATGATTGTTGGCATAATTAAAAACTAGCTAAACTCTGTTTTTCCAGAAATGCTCAAGATTTCTTACATCAAATAGTACCCAAAAAAAGTTTTGAAATAATTAAGAGTTGAAAAAACCCATAAGATAAATTAACCACCTGCAACTGTCATTTTTGAGCCATGTTATAAGAAAAAAGAGAATTGAAGTTTTGTTTTTAACACTAGAAAGACTGGAGGTGCAGCAAGCCAATTATGGCCATCAGCATTCACTTAAACCACTTTTCTGAAAACACAATGTAGTACGTGAAAATGTGCTATGTTAGAAGCTTATTTGTTGAACTAAGACTTGGGTCACATAACTCCGTCAATCTATCCATAAAAAACAATTTTGTTCAAAGGAAAGAGCAAAAACCTGGGCACAAATTAAAAAACTTTCTGATTTATGTTACAGCACATCTACCGCATTTGGATAGCTGCATGGCGATACTTTCCACACACCATTTTGTTGCACATAAAACAAAAATCTTGGTTTTGTGTAGGGAGCAATTTGTAAGTATTTGACACTGCTTACATTTCTCAACCTGGGTTTTTTAGGTCTTTCAATAGGTGTTTTGGGTCTCTTAGTAATATAGGTCTAGCAATCACACCAGTTTTACTTCATCAATCAACAATGCAGTCTACTAACACTGTAGCAAGCTCAAAGATCAAATCCCACCTAGAAATTTTGTTGCTAGCTTGTTATTATTAGAACAAACTTTTCAATAAAGTCAATTTTTGTTGGCAAGCTTGAGCAGCAACGTTTTTTGCGTGAGTTCTGGATACAAACATTAAGTTTCATACCCTTTATTGATTGATAGGTCAATGAAACGTCAATTTTTTTTCAATTGTGGCAATTTTTTTAGTGCAATAAAGTCAATTTTTTGTAGTTAGCACGTTAGTCAAAATCTTCCTTTCATGTTGGTGAGAAAAACTGATAATTGTCATAAAGCTCACTAAATCTTTTGTTTTAACTTGCAATGTTTGCCAATTTTTTGTATGGTAGCACAGGTTGCTACTTCATATCACATTTAAATGATTGTAGTGGAACAATCAAAGCCAGACAAAATAATGTGCAACAGTGCTGAAATCGAATAATTGCAACTAGAAGGTGCAACACAGTACATTTGTTGGGTAAAAACGTTTGCAGTGAAGAGGCATTTGCGATGCTAATTTAGACTATCTTTTTGTTATTTAAGGTAAAGCAAAAAAGAATGAATAGTTTCTATTTATGCAGGGCCAATGTGCAAGACCACATACCAATGGTACCCTACCATTGCACTGTGGAATCAATTGCCGAAAGAGGGACATTTTTATTTTGGTTTTGCTTTAGTATGTGATTTTAGGTTTTCAATCATGACAAAAGTTAAAGCTACCAAAACATCTAAACTTCAATTTGTGCTTCAAGACTTTCCTGATGAATTCTTGAAAAGTCCCTACAACAAATTATTGTAAATATTTGAGTATAAGTCGCACTCCCATATTTGATCAGATGAAACAGCAAAAAACTCTGTATAAGTCACTCGTGCATAAGTCGCACCTGAGTTTTTGGGTAAATTTTTAATACAAAAAAATGACTTATACTCAAATATTTACAGTATATTGCGATATGTGCAGCTGTACGATTTCTTGCAACAAACTCTTTATTGTTGAAAGTCATCTAAACATGCTCAAATACCAAAAAATATTAGGCAGATCTGAAATACTTATCCCACACTTTTTCCAATCGTTTTTGAGGACAGTGAGATATTTTTTATATAAGCCAAACAATAAACACAACAAAAATCTATTTCATGACATTGTTCACAGTTTACCACCTGAAACCACTTGAACACAAACAGTGCCGCAATTAAGCACACATGAGTTACAGCAGATAAGAAATGCTGTACATAACATAACAAGTTTTTCTGGTTGTTGATGAGAGCATACAAATATTCTAGTTGAACCCTAAAAACCTTCATGTCAGTTGTTTGCATGACTATCAACCCCTACCACATGTGCAAACTAACAACAGCATTGCTCAAGTATTTAATGATGCTGTTAGATCTCTTGGAATTAAGAGACACTCTTTCTGTCTTTTATTGTCTGATGCTGCAAAACATGGTGCTCTCAAGTCATGACGAGGCAGAAGCGCTGCTGCTATAGGCTGACTTTAGTCAAACTGCTGTTAAATGTGATGACAATGAAAAGTGTTATAAAGTAATTATACAATGATACTTTCAAAATAATCACGTACCATGGTCCTTTAGTTTGATTGCCACCATTTACAATTGAAAGATCATGGTTCAACTCCTGGTTAGGTCTGGCCCAAAAAGACAATATGATAATACAATCTTAGTTTATTTAGCATATATGATATAAAAAAAGCCACAACTTGATGATTGAAGCACATGTCACTTAATCTGTAGTATGCTGGTAGGTTAAGAGTAAAAAAATAGCAAATATGAGCTGTATAGCGCTTATTTGCTTACAGTAGTTATACACAATGTAAAACAGCTTAACTTCTTAAACAGCTGAAAATTTGCTAATATTGACATCTTCCGCTCACTCTTCACTGATAGTAAACACAAACACTTCAATATAAGTTAATCACCAAAGTTTTATTACAACCACCAAAGCAATAGCTGACATCAAATACTATATGGAAAACAGTGGTACAACAATGCTTTCAAAAACTGGTGACAAATTGAAACATGGGAATGTTGACAAAATGCAAAATATATAACTATACAATAGTATTTGGAATCCTTATGCACAATGACAATACATAGCTCAATTTCTCAGGATTACATTTTTGCTAATATTAACGCCTTTCACCAACTTTTTACAATGCAATAAACACACTAACATCTTCAACATAATTTAATTACAAAAGTTTTGTCACAGTCCAGACAAACAATACCTAATATAAGACAGTTAACTATGAATACAATAGTAAAGAAGGTTTTTGCAGTTAATGATATCAGTGTATAAATTAATGCTATATAGCTGATATTGGCTACTGTTTATATAGATATTTTTTAAAACCTGCCAGTGCTTTTATGCTTCAATTCATGCACCAATTTTACCCTACATCAGTTTAGCTTTTTATCAACCATTGCAAGTCTGCCATTACTAAACATCTTTAGCCTATTCTTCACAATGCAAGAATCACACTAACAGTTTTAACATAGCTACCCAAGATTAACACAACATAAGCCACACAGTGCAGTAACGATTAAGTGATGCAATAATTGTCCACAAGTTAAATCACAGGCAGCTAAATAATGACTAACGCAAAAAAAAGATACAAACAAGGTGGTGTAATATTTTTAAAACAGTTGACAATTAATTGGCAAGTTCACAAACTGTTTCAATGATCTTGGCATAAAATAACCAGGTAGCTTACCTTAATAAGATCCCATCTGCACCAAACATGGTTTTGGTGCAGTTATCACACTTGTTTGTTACACTAAACAACGTTGTTGGAATGTCGATCCAAACATCAAGACAAGCATAATAGTATGCTAAAGATACAGCTGAAGCATTTTTAGGCAATTTAAAAAATTTTTTCCTAAGTTTCTCAGTTACCCTCAAGAGTTCCTAAAACCACTGATATTTTAAAAACATGTTTGCTAATACATGAACAAGCTAGGAACTCATTTAAAAATAAAATCCATCAAATATTCTTGAAAAGTCTTGGAGAAGAAGGGTTCTGTACAGGTCTTCTTCTAAAGTAATAAAAACTAAAAAGCAACATATATTTCACTGCACAATACTGTCACCAGGGATAGCTAGATTTCCTTCATTTAAAGAGTGTATATAATGTCTGTAGGAGTAGGTATTGATGCGTAGTGTCTTCATCAGATTCAGCAAGTTTGCATTCAATGTAATCACCTATTTATACTCCAGAATTTAAGATGTCACCACCCAATGTCCACTAAACCTCAACACAAGCATGCAAAATCAGCCTCCAGTCCAAACCTTTTTTCACATGTTGTCATAAATGTAAAAGTGTCCTGCTGCAAAATATATGGTGGCGGTAGGTGCAATACCAAAATCTCTCAATCCTAAGCTATTTCATTTGACATGTGTAGCACATTTATTCCACAATCGTGCTACAAAAGTAGTAACTCACTTTGAAGATGAAGAAGATCAGCTAATGGCAAAGTTCAAATCAGCAACACTTACAAACAAAACCAGATATGCCAAATTTGTTTCTACTGGTTGCCAATTTCAGCCAGTCGTTACAAGATGGGTAAGCTGTTTAAATGCTACCTTATATTATGAAAACAATTTATGCTAAGTCAAAGCAATTGGGGAAGGTTTTGAAAAGTCTGGAATTTAGTAACTCAAGCTAAAGTTAGCTGCAAACAACCAGTATGGCTACTCCATTTCTCAAAATCAAAGACCAATATAAATGTTGAGTAAAGCTTATAGAAACTATGAAAAGTGCCAAGTATATCATCAAATAACCAGGGTGAGCGATTCAGAAACTTGACTTTGGCAATGACACTTGCACCATTAACCGTAACTTTAAAAAAAATGCAAAACAATGAGATTTCTAAAATAATAAACACAAGAGAACCAGGCAATTCACTAGCTCCTTACAGTTTGCTTAATAATCTCAGCCCACAACTGCTTCTGTAGAAAATAATTTTACCATACTGTGCAATCTCTTAGCTAACTACACAAACTTTAAGGTCGAAAATGTAAAAAAGAACATGATTTTACACTTTAATTGTTACAGTTGGCTGCTTGTATAAGGCTTGCGTATTGCAAGTTTTGTTGAGAATTTGTGTGTTTTCATAAACCAAAAGTTTAATTTAATATAAATATTCAAAACATAAATTTAATTAGTCAAAAATTTGAGGTCAATGCAGGCAACTTTTAAATCAATTTGTTTAGTTTTTATGCCAACAAAAACTTGCCCAAGTTATTACAATAAGTTATGGCAGCTTTTGTAGAATGCAAAATTCTGACTTTTACAGACACAGCACAATTTTTGATCAATTTTAATTATGGCAAGTTTTTGTTAATTGAAAAACTAAAAAATAAACTCATTCAAAAAATAGTCTTTATTGACTTATCAAATTTTTGACTAATTATATTTATGTTTCTTGAATATTTATGTTAAATCAAACGTTTGATTAATGAAAACACACAAATCCTCAACAAAACTTGCAATGTGCATGCCTTATACAAGCAGCCAACTTTCTCTAGGTACAACAATTGAAGTGTAAAATCATGTACTGTTTTACATTTTTGACTGTAATGTTTCTGTAATTGGCTAAGAGTTTGCACAGCATGGTAAAACTATTTTCTACAGAAGCTGTCGTGGGCTGCAATTGTTGAAGCAAACTGTAAATAGCCAGTGAACTTTCTGGTCTATTTGTGTTTATTATTTTAGAAATCTCATTGTTTTGCAATCTTTTTT
Source organism: Trididemnum clinides (assembly GCA_963675345.1). Taxonomy (NCBI): domain Eukaryota; kingdom Metazoa; phylum Chordata; class Ascidiacea; order Aplousobranchia; family Didemnidae; genus Trididemnum; species Trididemnum clinides. The sequence continues at coordinate 23,926,348 of OY776284.1, read as the reverse complement.
AAATGTTACGGTTCATGGTGCAAGTGTCATTGTTGAAGCCAAGTTTCTGAATTGCTCGCCCTGGTTATTTGATGGTATATATGGCACTTTCCTCATTTCTATAAGCTTTATTTGACATTTATATTGATCTTTGGTTTTGAGAAGTGGAGTAGTCAAACCAGTTGTTTGCAGCTAACTTTGGCTTCAATTATTACATTCCAGACCCTTTAAAACCTTCCCCATCTTGTAACAACAGGCTGAGACAGGCAACCAGTAGAAGCAAATTTGGCTTGTCTGGTTTTATTTTAGCTGATCAACATTTTCAAAGTGAGATATAAATTTTATAGCACAATTGTGGAATAAATGTGTCACATGAAACAGCTTAAAATAGAAAATTTTAGTACTGCAACTGCAGCCACCACATTTTGCAGTATCAGACAATAAAAGGCAAAAAGAGTGCCTCTTAATTCCAAGAGACCTAACAGCATTATCAAATGCTTGAGCAATGCTGTTGCTAGTTGGCACACATGATAGGAGTTGACAGTCATGCAATCTTCTTGCCAGTGTCACATTTTAGCCAATGTAATTGCTTCTCACGTGGTTGAAAATGGTAAATTTGAGGCAACTGATCAAGAATCTTTTAAACTCGATGCAAAAAAAAATGTCTCATCTTTGAAAAGCATCAACAACAAATCCAGTAAATAACTCTGGAGAATTAACAACCAAAGAATCTCCAACATCTAAAATCAGGAAAAGCTACAATCTCAAACTCTTTTTGCCCAGCGTTAATAAATAATCGATGCTGTGCTGCTCTGAAGTACTGGCTATGTGGCTTTATTCTTTTTGTTTGCTCCCAATTCAAAATTCCCAACATGTAAAGGCAAATGTGGGTAGTGGCAATCCCTAAACCAATGGACCATATGGGTGACTCTAATAGCTATCAACCAATCTCCTTGCTCAGTACCTACACAAAATTCTTGAAAGACTTTATGTATGCCTGTGTTATGACGAGAATGTTCAACCATGGAACATATCACCCAGCTGATGCAGAATATTGAAAGCTTCTTGGCAAAAAATGTTGGGGCTTTCTCAGGTTGACTTCATGGCTTATGACACCATGGCCTCACCTGCAAGTTACTTGGCATTGATGCAGTCTGCTAGAACTCGCAGGCAGTCGAGAGGGTGGGAAGCCAAGACGTGTTTGCACTATCAGCATACCTCCACAAGTGGAGGTTGAAGCTCAGCAAAACAAAAATGATATTTCTAAGCAAAGATAGGAAATTGCAAACCTTACACCTAATTGTATACGAGCATACGAGCAAGAAGCTCATTAACAATTCATTAAACTAAGGCTGAATATACAAGGAAAATTTTCCTAGCATGTTCAGCCTTTGTTTAATAAATTGTGGATGCCCTTTTTCACTCGTATGCTGCATTACCAATTAGGTGCAAGGTTTGCAAAAATGATATTGGTTGCCTTTCACTTAAATAATTTTGATGCTCAACACAAGCTTAAGTTAAAATCAATAATAATTCTCTATCATTTAGCCCTACCCCAAAGGACCTTAGGAAAAGGAAATTCACGTTTTGCCTACACATCAAGGCACTGCATAAAAAACTAAAATGTGTTGCACTGCTGAGACAACTTGTAGGCTCTGGTTGGAAAGCAGATGTCAAAACTTTGTGCACAACCACCACTCTACTTTCAAGCTGAGCGGTGTGCACCACTATGGTGTCATCAAACACATATCCATCTCATTGACAATGTAATTAATGACACATTGTCATTGACTGCTTGCATCATACACTAACCAACAAATTTAATAGGCATCCAGCCTGCTTGGTGTTGTTGCTTGGAGCCATCTCTACCAGAAAAATTGAAGCATTGACGACTCTGATCACTTACTGCATGATAAATTGATCAGACCAATCGATTTATATGATGATAGATTAAAATCAAGACGTTTATTTGTGCCTGCCACATGGGAATTACTAAATACCACCTGTGCTCTCAATACCTGCCTGGACACTTGGACAGACTTCCAAAGGAGCTTGGCACTTTAGAAAGCTCATCCAATTTTCATGTTTTCATTCAAGAGCTAGTCTTACACCTATAGAATTGAACCTGCCCATATCTGTTTGGGTGCAACTCAACCGTATATGCTTTAGTGTTGGATGCTTTCAGTCTTGAATACACAAATAGGGTATTGCTACCTCATCAATTAGCGACTGTGGCATAAATGAGCAAACTGCTTATCTTGGCATATTCCACACAACAAGCACCAACTAAAAATAAAAGGTCTGACAGTCTTAAAAAAAATATACAACCAGATGGCTCAACCACACCCAGATTGCTTTCTGACTAGAGAACAGTAATAAATGAATTAACCCTCAACCCAATTCTCGCTGATATATTTTTATATAACAATAATAGGTTTTTAAAATAGACCATGAAAAACTATTGCTGATTCTATGGTACAAAATACAATCTCAAAAGGGAGCAATAACAAGGTTTAATTAAAGTTGCTGGATTCTTATCAGAACAGATTTAAGTGATCCTTTCACTTAATCTGACCTTGCCCTTCTGACTCTTTCACTTAAATCTGTGCTAGGCTTACTTACTCAACCAATGGGCAATGTTTGAGTAAATAACATTGCTTATTGGTTAAGTAAGCCCAGAACAAATTTAAGTGAAAGAACACTGAAATTTAAATTATGTATTACCAGAAAAAACTTTTTAAAAAAAAACAAATTTTGCAGCAGCTCTCTTATTTTGAAACATGTAAGACTTATGAAAAGCTTTTAATTGTACTGGAGAACTGATAATTGTCAAATAAATTAATTTGTTCTTTGATAAAAAAAAAACATCACCAAAATCAGCAAACAAAATCCAAAATTTGAAAGAAAATAAATCACAATCTTTAAGTAAAATTGCAACTTTAGCTATAATTTTTTTAATTTTATTTCAAAACTAGTTGAAAAGCCGACTAGCGACACTGCTAAATTTTGGGGTAGAGTATGATTTTTTTGTCTCCTCCTGGCTACATTGTGCAAGAAATGAGGGAGATAAAGCCTAACTGATTACTTTAAAACTTCGAAAGATATTGAAAATGATCACTTTTGTGTGAAATTGCAGAAAAAACTGCCTTTAAAAATTGCTGCATGATCCACAGGAGTAAGGACTAAAACTTTAAGGAAAGGGTCAGTTATTTAGCAACTGGCACAGGAAACGGAAACAGGGTACATGAGGTATAGCCAGGGACTTGAAAGTTTAGTAAAGAATAAAAGAAAACAATTTTTCTTTGCAAACTTATGCCATAACCAGGAAAACAAATTTGCATTTTGCTTAAAAATAGTTTAAAAAGGTGTACCGGCGTCAGGGGTTTTTCTGCAAGCAGACAATGCTGACTTAGCTTTATTAGTTGCCAACGAAATTTGCCTTGGAAAACTCAGATACCTGGACCACATATTTAACCTTCTTAACTAACTGAACTAGACACTTCAGGGTACAGATGCGAAATATTACTTAGTCAAAGCAAAAGAACAGCATTCATAAATATATTCAAAATATGAAAATTTGGAGCAGTTTTACCAAGTTTTAACATAGCAAAACATGTGTACTGGATTTTGATACATCTAACTTGTTTACCAAATTGTGATTTAGATAACGTTGTTTACAATGTTGAGATTGTAAGAGTGTGATTGTGACATAGCAATGGCAGTGCCAAAACTCGCCAGTGTGAACTTATGACATCATGATTTCTCATTGTCGTTTATCTGGAAATTTTTAGAAAAAAATTTTCTTTGCTATTACATACAGTTGATGACCAAATATGATCCAAGCTAAAAAGAGTGAAAGATAATGTTTATGAGCATCTGCATTTGTTTATGTAAAGAATAATTGTAGTTGTTGATAGAAGCCATAAAGGCCAAGTGGAACTGATCATTGTTGCAGTTGAGGGTAAAAATTAATATGTAAATATATCACTATTTTTCTAGTTGTTATGAGGCGTGGGTCTACAATTGTAGAAAAAATATTTGGCATTGAATCATCTAGTCTCTGTAAAGTTGGAGTCTGACCAATTGTTAGAGTGATACACTACTCACCTCAATTATAAAACACAATTATTGAGATAAAACCAAAATTCTATTGGGCGGCAATTACATACCAGAGCAGTAGTGTGAAGTCAAGTCAAGAAATTAAGTTAAGAATTTTATTTTGTATCCTGCATCCTTACAAGTATTAGTCACTATTACATATGATTACCATGGAGTAGCACTAATGACTAAAAACAACTCTGGTGGGATCCAAACCCAAAATTTTATCATGCAAAAATTCAAGAAACATGAAATAAACTAGTATGACTTTTGGTCAAACTGTTTCTGTTTTGAAATATCAAAAATTTCTGGTAACAGTTAAGTGGTCTCAACGTTTTTTCCAGCAATGCTCCTGACTGGATTTGCCTCTATTTTAAGAACATTTACCGTCAGTAATTAAATAGTTGGCACTGCATGAAAACATCAAAAAACCATTTTGCAAACCTGTTGTTACCTACAAAGAGCTTTTATTGACAACTATTGCATAAGTTACAAATATTTAAAATAAAGTATCCCACAATATTTGAGAAGAGCAGGTTTTTGTTTTGCTTTGCACCCCTTATTTTCAACTTGCATCAATGACACATTCATAAACATTAAAATTCTTCACAACAAACAATTAGTATACCTCATCTTTGGTGATATAACAACCTCCATTCCTAACCCGTATACAAATTGCATCGTAATTGAAATGGAAGCCATAAAGTTCAAAGAATTTGATTAGCAATAATCCCAAATTGTCATCAGAAGTGTGATGCTAAACAAAAAGTAAAATTTGGAAAATAACAAAAAAAAAGGTCCATCCTATTGTGTTTTTTTTGTGATAGGCAAGCCTACACATTGATGCAGTGGATTATCAAGTGAGTGCCAGTCTGCTTTTGATCAAAATATTGATTAGCAAGCAAGCCTTTGAATTCCTGATGCCAGTAAAAGAAATTTTTACAAACCTGTAAAAAACTAACGCACATCAACAACAAGGAATAGGAACTAAGTCCCCCTGTCCAAACCTCATTGAGTTCTTTCAAAAGTAGAAATTGCTTCAAAACCATTATAAGCTTTGGAAGACACTTATATTGTTTTATAAAATCCTGAAAAACAACATATTTTAAATAGATTGAATTGACAATTCAACATGCTAACTGAACACTACCTATTTACATTCTTTAGATAATTAAATACAGGCAATCATTCAGCTTTAACTCTTGATAACAAAAAATATATTTCAACTATCTAAATAGTCATCATCAGTTTGTGGTAACAGCTAAAAAAGAATTCAGTGAAAAACTCTGCATGGCTAGTATAATACAGGTTGAATAATTTCACAATATGTACAGCAAAACCCTATTAATAGCAGTGAATCTGGTAGTTGTAGTGATATTAGTAAACAGAGGATGGATCTAAATACATCTATGGATAAAGAACAAAATAAAAAACGCACCTTAGCCTACAAAAAATATCAAGAGTAGTTCATAAAACAACAGAAGAATATGAGACTAAAAAGTAGATATGACGTTGTAAACCAATTAATAAAAGCAAACACTTTTATTTTTTTCCAAGTTTTAGCCTTTGCTTTCATATCTGTGATTACTGCTCTAGGATACTGCACTTGAACTGCTTTCCTCTTTAAGTTGTTCCAAGCTGCAATCACAGTCTTTAGTGTGTTCATTTAAACATTGAAGTCAAACTGATTCACCAAACACATTTGATTTGATTATTGTAGCTGGGTGGTGTGAGGTACCTTGAGTAAAGCAACAATCAAGAGGTGTTGCTTAAACATAGTTTGTGGTGACAAATCAAAATTGGAAGCAGGGAGAAATTTTAAGGAGAATATCTAGAAATTCCAGTTCACCATTTTCTTCTGTTGTTTTGATATCTCTGTACATTAATGTCAAATCATATTTAGTGAATGTCTCTAAAGGCTTGGTTTTTAAGTTTTGAGGGGCTTGATTAACAAAAGAAAGCACAATGATATCATTAATAATGCGCTTGATTATAGCACAGTATTCTAAAAACAATGGTTGCAAATATGATACCCAAGGCTAAAACTTGGACAAATAAATTAAAATCACCCACAACAAATAAATCACAAAAGCCAGAACTGATCGTTTGAACATCATTCAAAAATGTTATCAAACCGAAAAAGAAGCAAGAGCTACAACTGCACAGCATGGTCCCTTATAAAAAAAAAAAGCTTTTGCTTGGCATCATTTCTGCTAAATTTTAGATCATTGCAAGTAAACCAACCATCCTAACAAAGGATTATCCTCTGGACCAGTGGTTCTCAAAACTTTTTTGGAACGCAACCCTTTGACATAATTGGTACTATAATGGAACCCTAATTTAAATTAATACTTAATACAATAATAGAAATGTTTCATATGACAAAATTGATGTAATAAATACCATAAATAAATAGATATGTGCCAATGAAGAGCCTCAATGAAGGCAAAACGGGTCTGGTGCTTCCATGTTGTTTGTGTTTGACTACTTAATTGTGATGAAAACCTTTTTCTTTAGAAGATTGACCACCTTTCGAGATGCAATCTTGGGATATATTTGCAAGATTTGCAGATATGTTTGAAATTCATTATGAATGTAGCTTTACGAAACATCTAATTTTGCTTTGTGATGTTATATTTGACAAAGTTAAAATCATGAAGACCTTTTTTTTAAAGATCTACCACCTTTTGACATGCAATCTTGAGATATATTTGCAAGATTGTCAGATATGTTCGAAATTCACTGCAAAATTTTTTACAAATGTAGCTTTACCAAACCCCTGACCTTGCTTCATGGAACCCACTTTTGAGAATCACTGCTGTAGACCATGCAGCCACTGTGCCCTTGGTGGTAATCATGGCCAACATTGAAATTTAATGGTCATACTCACTACCCTGATTAAAACAAACAATGAAACCAAAACTTAACCTGTCAAAACTAAGGCATTTATGCTGCAGAATGCACTATTTGCAATGCTAAATATATTGTACAAACCAAAATCAAATTCTCAACCAGGTGGCAAGCTCACAGAATCAATCAAAACAAAACTCAAAACTTAACAAATTCAATGACCAAAGTGCACTTATAAAGCATTATTTGAACTATCATTTAAATGACTTTAATTGGAATAACCTGTTTTTTGTGAAGCTATAGAGGAGATGTCATTAACCATATGCCGTGAGCACCTTTTGCCCATGAGAACAATACAAGGTGCCAGAGAGGAGAACATGAGTCAACCACCAGCCTGCTTTAAAGGTATCTTAAAATTGTTTGGATGAGGAATTGGTCTGCAAGCAACACAATCACAGCAGCAATATAGGCATTGACCTTTTTTTATAGGACACCTTCATATATGTGAGATTTGAAGAGAAAGTATTGGTCCAGGGTAAATGTTGAATCTGACCAATGAGATGGTTTGTTACAAATAGCCCCCAGAGTTGATGAATTGTGCCCTCGTCATAATCAGTAATCAGAAAGTAGCCCTTGGCCCCAAAAAGATTGATGACCTCTGCTGTAAAGTAATTTTTCTACAACATCTTAACGCAGCATTTCTAAACTTTTATGATGATTTTTGGTGGCACAGAATCAAACCTTCAATTAAAATTCAGCCAATGATTATGCCAACAATTCAATATTTTTTAACCCTTTGTTGCTCATTTCCAAGCTACTCCATTTTGTTTAACTGTATGTCTGCATTGCCCAGTTTTTACTACAATGAGCTTTCAGTACCTTTTCACTGCTATTAATTGGTTTATGACGTTATATTTACTTTTTAGTCTCACATTCTTCTGTTGTCATATTAACTGCTTCTGATTTTTTATAAGCTGAGGTACATTTTTTATTGTTCTTTATCCATAGACGTATTTAGATCCATCCTCTGTTTACTAATATCACTACAACTACCAGATTCACTGCTATTAATAGGGTTTTGCTGTACATATTGTGAAATTATTCAACCTGTATTATACTAGCCATGCAGAGTTTTTCACTGAATTCTTTTTTAGCTGTTACCACAAACTGATGACTATTTAGATTTTAGATAGTTAAAATATATTTTCCGAATGATTGCCTGTATTAATTATTTTATGAGTGTAGACACAGCTACTGGTAATCTTTATCTATAATTGCTCAGTTTTTGATAGGTCAAAGTACTTGACTACTGTATTTTTTGTGTATAAGTCACATCCCAAATTCTGGTTCAGAAAACAGAACAAAATTTTTTTGGTTTTTACTTTCAACCACCACAAAATTTAGCATCTAAAAACCTTCAAAATCGTTTTCTTCTTTATCTTCACCAATGTTGCATGACAGTGGTATGTATTCATCATCATCCTTTTCTTCACCCTTCCTTTCTTCACATTCATTTCACAAATAATTGTCCTTGCTCTCATCCAAATTGTTAGAAATGCCAATTTTTAGAAAACTTTTTCTAACCAATTTCTGTGGGATATAATCCCAAGTGCTTTTGCAGTACCATTACTTAAGCCTATATAGTTCGCATCCCCAATTTTGGCTCAAAAATAGTACAAAATTGTGCGACTTATACACAAATAAATACGATAGATTCTTTTTCACTGCAAATGTGGATTCTCAGTAGTTAGCTAACGTGATATTATAAAGATACTTTAAAATGATTTTTGCAGAGGCTATAAGCAGTGAATAGTAAGTTAAAAAAAAAAAAACTTGGTAACTCACATGACACAGTCAAACAAATAACAAACAAAACAAAGGGCAAATACTAGATAAAGGGATTGGCTGTGGATAACATTTTTGCCACAGACCAGCTCTGCTGGAGCAAACTTAAAAGGTGGCACTGCAATTGTTGCATTAACATTATGAGCTTATGATGCAAAAGCAATGCGTGTATCTGATGATGTATGTATGCTTGCCTCAGAATGGTGCATAGAATAACTGCTTGAAAACAGGTGAACAATGAAAACAGTCCTTTTGCACAACAAAATTAATGACATAAAACAGACTTCTATTTTGTGGGGTGACATGTAAGACATGCATGCATGCACACTCACATGAATTTTGAGCTCCAACCCTGGCCCAAGCAGAGCCACAGCCCTGGCAAATTTGTTGCCCCAGTATTTCTTGATCTGAGGTTAAGCAACCATTATGACAAATTACTGGCACAGCTAGCAAGTTAACCTTAATAACTGCAAGCTTTTTGAGATGTCTATTTCGTGAAATTAGATAAAAAGTCATAATTCTGCTCCTTTATAACCATGTTTGTAACAGTCGCATTGTTCCTGTATTTTATCAGCAAAACTAACAACTCTTCATAACTTTAAAATAGGTTTCATCGTTTGGTAACAATAGCACTTTTGATGAAGTTGTTCATCAGGCATTAAATAAAAGTTGTAATATTTTTTTTGTTGTACTGGTGAGCAATAATTACCACTCAAGTTACTTTAATGATGGCTATATTTGAGATAACATTTGCTGGCCTTTAATATGTAATCAAAAATAAGTTGCAATTTTTCTCTGACAGCATTGACAGTTGTGGTCAATAAAACGTTTACCTCAGTAAAGGCACCAACAAAGGAATTTAGGTGATAATTATTATTTACCAGTAAAATAAAAGATAGGGATTTCATTTCAAAAATAATTTTGTTAATTTTGCAAATTTATTTAACATTGTGCAAAAGCAAGTGACAACAAATATTTAGGTCTTTTTCTTGCTTTTTTACTTTTACAAAAAGTGAAAGCATTGAGGTAGTTGCATTCTTCACATCATATGGTAGGATGCAATTTCATATTAGCAATTCTATAAATCTGTTATGAGTTTTAATTCTGCTTTTTGTAATGAAATTAATTAGTTGGGTGAAGTGAAAAAAATTTTTTTCAAATCAAAAAACCAGGTTTAATTAAGTAAGTGGTTAGGTCTAAAACCACCTTCCAAAGTTGTTTTGGGGTTCTGCCACTTACACTCAGGTGGCTAAACACCCCCAAAATTTGCACTCCCCCAAATTTATGAAAATCTTGCAACTTAAAAACTAGTTAAGCTAGAAAGTTGGTATTGGGCTTAAAATGCTCAAAAGGCCCAAGTTTATATCTGCTCCAATACAACTTTTTCTTCTAACTATATCACACGAGCCACAAATCATCAAAAATGTTTTAGATGAAAATCATTAAGAAAATTATGTATTATTAAGAAATTGTTGAGAAATCCATATTTTAATCAAAGTCATTTCTTAGTTACTTGCACAAATAAAGAAATTTTCACTTAGCATTTTAATCTAGCAGTCTTTGAAGCAAGAAAAATTGACAAAAATGCAACCAACACTATATACTCAGCAATAGCCACACACTATGTAGAATAACAAAATGTTGCCCAATTTACTAATTTTCAAGTTTTTTAGGCATTAAATTGCTTTTTGATGTTAAAAGTTTTCATTAGTTTTCTTGATCGTATTTTCTGTCTGATAAATCAATCTCTATTTTTGAATCCAGCAACAGCTGCTGAAGCTTTAGAAACCAGTTTTATATGCCTTTCAACAGCTTAATTGTGGCAAGGATGTTCCAGGTTGAGTTTATGTTGCTGAAAAGCCTCAATTTCTTTATTCAATAAGTGTTTTAATGCAGGTGGTTCATGCATGTCTTTAAAACTCAAGCTTCACAAGGAATAATAAGTTTCTGCATTAGTATTGATTTTGGGTATTTTGAATTTTCTTACATCTACTTCTTTATCACGACCAACATTATCCAAATTTTTCTTAGATACTCTGATGTGTATTTTGTTGACTGCAAGAAGACGGGCATTGTGATCATTATCAGCCAGCATTGCAAGTAATATATTTTCATGGTGAGCAAAATAAGCATTTTGTTGCAAAACCGCTACAGCAATATCCTGAATAATTTTGTTTGGAAATCCTATTATTTGTGTAAGGATATTGAGATAATTCTTTGGTCCATCAGTAATCTTGTTGTTTAATTTGATTTGAAACCAACCAAGAAAGTAAACTTTAATTAAAAATTCTGCCAAAGTGCTTAAATTAGATGTCGGCTTTACTTGGGCAACACAAAAATTGAAGAATATGACATCCAAGTGTTAACCAGAGTGAATGGTTTAACCCTCCTACTTTGAGAAACTCAAGATTAGTATCAACTGATCCCAACATGACGGCAGAGCAAATCTTGTCAGCACAATATTGATCACTGCTTAAATCATCCATCAAAGACTTTGGAATAACAGGAAATTTTGGATTTGGGATAGATTTGAACTTTACTACTTTCCACTCAGAAACAGCACCATTCAACTGCCTACCAATAGGTCATAAAAAAGAGTCTGGTCCAAAAGTTATGCCATCTAAATTTTGAAAAAACATGTCTGAGAGGAAGCTCATTTAAACGGAGCAAGCATATAACCCATTGCAATGGTCTTCCTATTTGCAAAACATCTCTTTTGGTTGGAAGAATACCATTTGGAAAGGAGTCACATCTTTTAAAAAGATATTTTCCTTGGTGCTCCCAAACTCTAGTAACAGCTTTTCTTGTAAGCATTCCAAAATGATAATACTTTACACAGTAAGAGTACCAAGTTTATAAGATATATTTGAGAATAAGAAACATGTTCTCTATTTCATTAATATCCTGAAAAACATTTTAAACTTATGGTACCTAATTAATTTTGACTAGTAATACAGTAGTTAATCAAAACCACTTAAGGACTGCAAAAGCAATGATGTATATATAAAATACAAAGTGAATAAACAAGCCGATTTACATTACAGGTAAGAGTTTTACTTTGCCATTAACAAAAACATCATTTTTGCCAATTTGTGGCTTGTCTGAAGTATTAGAAGAAAAAGTTGTATTGGACCGTACATAAACTTGGGCCTTTTGAGCATTTTAAGCCCAATACCAATACCAAACCAGCATTTCTAGCTTTAGTTTTTAAGTGATGAGATTTTCATAAATTTGAGAGAGTACAAAATTTTTGGGGGTGTTTAGCCACCTGGATGTAAGTGGCAGAACCTCAAAACAACTTTGGAAGGTGGTTTTAGACCTAACCACCTACTCTAATAAGCCTGGTTTTTTGATTTGAAAAAAATTTTTTTCACTCCACCCTATTAATTAGGGCCTTGCAAAAGTATGTTGGCAAATGCTAAAAAGAACACTTTAATGTGTTCAAAATCAAAATAAAGTTCTTGTAGCAAACTGCTTCTTTTTTGATCCCAATGCCAAACTTTTGTGTTAATTTGTAATAACATATTTTAAAAAAGGAGGGCTAATATGCGAGATTGTTTCCAAATGTCCAGAATTTTTTAAAACGCTGCAGCTTTTGGTTTTAAAGTTTTTAGAGTGTAGCCAGGGGTGGATAACCTTACTCCTCTTATCCATATGCATAAAGCTCAAAAGCTAAGACCACCTACCTAAAATTGGTTTCTTACACTAAATTGAAAAAACTGTTGCAAATGTTATATTGCATTGTCTTTTATATTGTAAATAAACTGTTACACAAAAAATGCTTCCATTACAATTTTTAAAATTTACAGCTGTAACTTCTGGAAAAAAAAATTTTGTTTCAAATCTTGCCACTCAAACAATGAGCAAGAATTGGATGAGATAATTTACTGTTGAAAAGTCAATTTTTGATTCTAAATAACTGATAACTACCTGATTTCTGTCCATTTTTGAAAAACTTCAAAAAAGTGTATTACTTTTAATTAATGGATGTTAAGGCATATAGGCTAACTGCAATCAGTTGAATAAAATACCACTTCCACAACCGGTTCAATACCTGAGTCCACCTGACGAGTTCTAATAGGAACGAATCCGGTCGTGGAAGTGGTATTTTATTCAACTGACTGCAGTTAGCCTATATGCCTTAACATCCATTAATTAAAAGTAATATCTTAAACAGGCTAACACCAGCTTCTACAATTCGTTTCAAAAAAGTGAAATCTCTTCAAGAATAAAAAAAACTCATTTTGTAAAGATTAAATAAAAGTATTTATTACTTAACAAAATTACATGAAAGACACTGATGTAAGATTTACAAAAATATTCTAAATTACTGTAAAAATCACTCAATTAAGAAGGTGGTTCTAAAATTTTCAGCTTGACTGTAATTAATACCAGCTCACAACAACTCTGCCTAAAAACCTGAGGGACAACCTTATCTCAGAAATACCAACAAAATGCTATTAAGTTGCAGTATAGTCTTATGTTTGAAACATGCTAAATACCTGCAAAATGCCTTTACGTTGCAGTGTAGTCTCATGTTTAAAACTTGCTATCAAATAAGCTCCTGGATTACGACAAAATCTTTTCTTAAAAAACAGACATTTGATAAAATATATCACAAATTGATGACATTTTTTAAATAGCCAAAGATGTTTCTGTGCAAATCTCTCCAGCTAACAGAAATTCTGGCTGCTCAAATGAAGTTAGGTTGCTTACTTTTTCGAGCAAATAAAATCTAACATATTTATAAGGATATTTGTTTATTGGTAAAATTTCCAATACAACACCATTCAAAAACTAACTACGTCTTGCAGCTTTGCAATCAAGCTTAAAAAATGTGTGATTAAGTAAGGTAAAATAGTTTTTCCTGCAGTCACAGAATTAACTTTTTATTGCAGATGTTAGGTGTGTCAATGGTTCTCTGGAATTTTTTTTACACCAAAAAGCTATAATAAATGTTGCGTTTACACCAGCTTCAGTATTACCACAATTGACCCATCACATTTCTACCAAAAAATATGCAAATTAACAAAAATTACTTTTCTGAAACACACAAGTAGTTATAAATAGTGAATATCTTGCAACGTTTGAATGCTCTATTAATGCTGTCATAGACATGGCCCAACTGTGATGCTCAGTACTGGTTGATTTGGATATAGAAGTAGTATCAGACCTATTACATGGTTTTGCAAAAAATTTTGTTTGTTTCTTTATCAAACATGTTTTGCTACAAAATATGGATAAACAAGCATAAAAATTCTGCAACTTTTGTCCCTTGTTAATTTATGGAATGAACAAATAACTGCAAAATAACCTTTTATGTCAATTAATAGGAATCAAAGCAATCCTTGAGTAACTGTTGAAATTCGATTTTAATACAAAACCTCTGAATTATGGTGTCCATATTATGAGAATATTCCGAAAATTCTAAATCAACTATTACTTATCATTTCATTTTGCATAATGCGAGCCTTTTTTTAGTTGGGTCATAAATTACCATTAAAACCATTAATTGCACTAGACATTTTTCAAACGATGTTAGTGTTTTTCCAATAGGTTAAACCAATAGCTTAATACACAAGAACTGCTGCATTTTGCAAAGACTGAAGTAAATGGAAAGACATTTACATTAATGCTGCCGAGGCCTGGAACGAGCATGGCACTTATTGATGATGATGATAAAATCAATAGCATGCTATTTATTTTTGTTGCAAAAGGGTTTTGCAAAGATGCTTGAATTCAGCTTGCATAACAATTTTTGTCTTCAAACAAAAAAGACACATATAAACATAACGAAAATATTTTAATACCTTAAGTCGTGTCATATTTTTTGGTTCTAATTTAAAATATCTAAAGTACTGCAGCACAATATCCAGTTTGGCTGTTTGTCAATTGATCAATAAGTAAAAAAGATATACATCACGCCATTATTTTCATAAAAAGAAGTACAAACAAATTACATATTTGAAAAATAGTCACCAAGAGTATGCTGCTGTGAATTAATGCAAGACCACAATTGTGAGAGCAAAATGCTGCAGAAAGCTGTTAATCTTAAACCAAAGCCCAAACCAATTGTAAATTCAAAGCAGGAAGGGGCAAGTAAGAAACAGCTGCAATACTTTGATCAGCCAAACCAATGCAATAAGCAGTACTTTATTTATTATAAGAAAGCAAACATAACAAAACTAATCAAAAAGAACATCAAAGCTTTTTGTCCCCTATGGGGAACTTTCTCAAAGCAATAGAAATCTTGTAGGTAGATATAAATTTCACAGAGCTGAACACTCATAATAAAAGTAGTAATGGTTCAACACCGCATCTCTCAATAAAACACACGTAGAAGCGCCTTCACTTCATGTTTTTATTAAACGATATTACCATAACGGAGTATTATATTTAATGGCTTAAGACGTTTGATTAAAAATGCTTCCATTAGGTTAAATTCAGTGAAAAAATAGCACTTTTTCATGATACAAAGTTTTGCTCTGCTGGCATTGTTTCTATGCAAGCTTTGCATTGACCCCAATGGTATGTAATGTTGTTATTACCTGACCCCTTCCGAGGGATGTAGGGATGGCAGAAAGTCATGGAGCCAAAAAAAACCGGGCAACTCCACAGGGCTTGGGCAATAGATCATAGAGTGAAAGAGAGTTGCCAAAAAGCAAGTGGTGCAAAGAGTCTGCAGCTGGGCAGTGCAGAATGTGCTAAGAGGTGTCCTGAATGAAATAAGAGTTGATTTGTGGTACAGAATTTGAAAATTGCAGAAAGTAGAGTATTCATTCTCAAAGCTTTTTGTCTGACACTTTTCAAGAGAATCCGTCAGAAATAGAATGAAAAGGTGAAGTGAGTCGGTTATATAGAGACACAGTTGACAAAAAAGAAAAAAGGAAAAAAAGATCTATCACGATTGGTAAAAGAAGCGACCAATAGAAGGAGCGGAAACTAATGTGTGATTTTTAGACCATAAAACGAATTCCTTTTGCTTGCATAAATTTGGTTTGGATGTTAATGTTATTTCTGAATGAGAAAACTGCAGACACTGCATGAAAGATTCTCAATTCTGCCAATTCTACAAATATTAAAGTTTAACAGTTAGCTGCATTTACTGCAGTGAAAACAAGAGAAAATGAAGTGAGCAAGTCAAGGGTGAAGTTCCTTTGTGAACACTGATATGACTTGTGTGTCAAAGAATTTAGATGAGATGGTATGCCTCCAAGTCCCTGAAAAGAAAAGACTGGACACAAGACCTAAAAGGAAAAAAAATACAAGGAATAGCAGAAAGCAGAAGTAGCGCTCCCTGCCAGGCTAGGTAATTGACTGCATTATTTCCAGGTAAAATTGAGAGTCTGGGGATCATTTTTGCCTGAGAATAATGAAGAAGAAAGAAGACAAATCCTACCAGATGATCCACCTGTTCCTGCCAGTTTGAAAAACAAAAAAAGATGGAGCAAAAGACAGAGTAAGAATCTGAAAGAAGGCAAAAAAACGATATATTTGTTGGAGCTGCCTAGACCAGGGAAGAGCTTGTACAATGGTGCAGACTTCAGCAAAAATAATTGAACAAACTAGGCCTCCTGAAAAAAAGAGTGGTCTCAGTGCCTCAAAATGAAGAATTGGCAAGGATGTCAGAGCCACCTTGGGCAATACAAAAAGAGCCATTAGTCTAGATTATGAGGTGGGAGAGAGTCAACATGAGCAAGAGCTGCACCTTGGCAAGAAAGAGGGGTCACAGTGGGAGAGTGTGAAGGAAAGAGTGGATGCTTGCAGGCAAACAACTGGGAGAAAAAATGCCAGACCAGGAGTGAATGCAATCAGATCGCAGAGAAGAATAGCCAGAGATCCAAAAATAGAAAGATAAAATAAGATTGAATTCCTAAGTATGGATAAGATACACAAGATGAACTGTAATAATGTGGATTAGCTCAGCACTTCCATTATGAACACCTCCAGCATTCCATTTTGATCCAATCAAGACAACGGTAAAGACTGCACTGCTACATTAAAGTGGCTGATGATTGGTGCAGATGTGATGGCTGAGTTGGAGATAAACTTTGGCTATTTGAAAGATGGTCTTCAGCCCTTATTAATAGTTGTATAGTCATCATACCAATAAATGACATCTTCTTTTCACAAAAACATGTATACTGGTAGACAACATTTGAACAGAAAAGAGTGGGGTAGATTATATTTAAGGTTGAAACACAAAATCATGTTAAAAGTTTGGTAGGCTATTTTTATATCAGTGCCCAGTCTATCGACAAACAATGAAGCAATGCGTTTGCTCAGTTTAATAGATGGGTTAACAATGTCTGGGGGGATTTAAGCAATAATTTGTAAGGGTGTTGTTGAAAAAATCAGTGGGAAACGGTTGGTTGTGATTGTTAAATTCATTCATAAACTGGTCTATCACTTTTGTTGAGATTTGTTGCAAGAAAAGCATTGGAGACAGGGAAACACCTAATCTGGTTAGAAAATAAACAAAAGTAAAGCTTTGGAGATTGAGCAATACCGAAAGCAATTGTCAAGAAGAATGAACTCCGTTAAAACACGATAATGGCTTCACTAATCCCTACATTATTATTTTGTCATTTATCTTCAATGTCAAGTTTCATTAACAAGATTAAAGAACAACTTAAGTTTACAAATGATGTTAAACTGGTGAGCTTTGATGTGACTAGCCTGTTTACCAATGTTCCAGTCAACCTTGTAATAGATCACACTGCAAATAGATTATTCTCAAGTGATGTCACTCCCAAATTACTTTTCCTACATTCCACAAACCATTTATGCATAACATCTTCAAAAAATTTTTAAAACCTAATAGTAAAGGTAAACTCTTTTCACAAATAGATGGTGCAGCTATGGGTAACCATTTAGGCCCTACATTAGCTGATTGGTTTCTTGGAATGATGCTGTTGAAATGTAAGAGTACACCAGTAATACACGCTGATATCATACACCCCATCATAGATCAACACTTCAACACCAAGAAATGGTAGTGACGGGCCTGGGCTTCCTCACATGTGAAACAAAATTTGAAGTGCTGATTGTAAAGTACAGGATGTCCATAAAGTCTCTTTACAATTTAAAAATATTGTTACAAGTTAAATTGATGAGATATCGCAATAAGAGTTGTTTTATGTTAATCAGTATTTCATAAAGTTTTAATGACATTTTTCATACACATCTAAACATTTAATTAAAAATATTTTTTGATTATTTAGTGCACTTCTATATGGGCACCATTA
Organism: Trididemnum clinides; assembly: GCA_963675345.1. Classification (NCBI taxonomy): domain Eukaryota; kingdom Metazoa; phylum Chordata; class Ascidiacea; order Aplousobranchia; family Didemnidae; genus Trididemnum; species Trididemnum clinides. Next base: position 23,908,328 of record OY776284.1, on the reverse strand, counting down.
GTTGCACGAAGCACACAAGATGGTACTCAAATTCCTGCCATGTTTGTTGTAGCATAGCCTCATCAAACGTTGCAACGGCATTAGAAATTCTTTGCCTAAGGTCAGTTATGTCCCGTACTTTTGTTCAATACACAATATCCTTTACTTTGTGCACTGTTGAATGTGGAAGTTCCAATTGTCTGGCAGCAGTACAGATGGACTTCATAGGAGAACCATGAAAGGCTTGCCTTACATGCTCGATGTTTTCTTCAGTTGTTCTTGGTCGCCCACTCCTCCCTGCTTCAAACACTGTTCCTGTCTCCATAAATTTCTTGTGCCATAAACGAATTGAAGGACGTGATGGTGGGTGTCTTCCATACTTAGTTTTGTAGTTTTCCTCAGTCTAAACATCTGATTTTGTCTCAATGAACAAGGATACACATTGCGCTTTTTCTTGAGGAGTAGTCATTTTATGGGTGTTTATATAACTAAATCATTAAACACGTAGAAATTTTATCTGAAACAATACATTTTAGTATCAATGAAAACTTTATGAAATACTGATTAACATAAAACAACTTTTATTGCGATATCTCATCAATTTAATTTGTAACAATATTTTTAAATTGTAAAGAGACTTTATGGACACCCTGTACATTTAAGAATGATCAAACATCTTCCAATAAATTGAAAATAGCAAAAACATCATTCACATAATGTACGTAGAATAATGGACAAAACAAAAGATTTTGATTAAAAAATTTTTTTCAGTTGTTCCACAAAACCAACCAGCTAATTAAATTTTACTAGCATAAGCAATTGCCATTGTGATAAAAAGAAAATGATAATTGAAGTACACAAAAACACAAGAAGTAAATCTGTCAACATAAAGCAAAGAAAAATAATAAACACCTTCAAATCTCTTAAGCTTTGTAAGTCACTCAATTTACTCTATTGTTTTTGAAATCCTTTTTTTAAAAACCAGCTTTGGTTTGAAATTTTTGAAATTATTTTTTCAATGTTTACCTCAGTAGTAAGTAAAAATGCATAAAATTCACTTCTATTATACACTGTATTACACAGTGTTTACCTTAACAAGTTCTACACTTCGAATGCCACTTTCCATGTTGAAACAAATATCAACCTTGACATGAGTATCGACATGCTGAAACTTGATGATAGGAACCTAAACAATGTAAACAACATGTTCATCTACATCTAACCAGATAGTTATTTGAATCACTTTCAATTGAACCATTCTACTATAACATAAATTAGTCTATATTGTAAGAAAGTAAGATCTATAAAATCTGAAAAGTAGAAACCACACCAAAAAAAATTAAGTGGAAATGTTAATTTAGCATCCAAGCTCCTCCATGAAGCTAAAGAGATGAAAGGAGAAAACTGGAAAGTATGAAGTAGAACAATGCCACAGAGTCAGATCAAAAATCTAAAAACAAGGCCCAAGATTGTAGCACATCAAGGATTACAAAAAAAAATTGCAGGCAAGAAAGAGATAGAAGAGAAAGGTGACCAATTTTACAGAGAGTAACTGCTGCCCTTCTGCAGTCATTCAGAGGGCATCACAGTGAAAAATAATTAAATGGGGAGAGTGGCTGGGGTAACTGGGACTCTTGAAAAGCCAACAGCCAATTGGACCCAATCCAAACAGGGTCGGGGACTGCACCACCATGTTGAGGCAACTGTTACTTGGTGCAGACTACATAGCTTATCAAATTTCTTCCATAGAGTTCTAATTCTAGACCAGGGATGGCAAACCACTGACCCACCACTCATATTTTAGTGACCCACATCGCTTCTATGTGATGTTTATGCAAAAATAATTTTTTTCTGCTTTGATAAGAGCTTTTCGTTAACCTATTAACGACCAGAGGCAAGTAATGCATCTAGTAATTTAGTATTTATTATGGTAGATTTAACACAATACAATGAAATCTAGCACATGAAATGTATATTTTTCTATTTAACTCTTTGCAGTCGTAAGGTAACTAAAGGTCGCCTAAACAAATTTTGTTGTTGTGATCGGAAGGCGCCTATAAGGCACCATTGTTAAATGCATTCTTATGGCTAGTTTGATCGACAAATGGAGTTGTCGTAAGGCACTCGCAGTTCACCAGAGTAAAAATGCTGTCATATTTGTGTATTGTAATGGTGGTAAACTGTTGAACTGTGATGTCACAGAGATGTTGGCGCGAAAATGAAGGCTATTTTGTACAGATGTCAGTTTATCAAGTTTCAAGTCAGCAACAGCGTGTGTGGTAAGGCAGTTGTTTAATATATCTTGCAGAAGTGAAAGTTGCGCGATATTGTGATACATGAAAGTGACTGTGATTAAGTAGTTTGCTAAAAGGCAGTTTTATGACTCCAGTGAACAGAGGTAAGGTGTAAATAGGATATTTTCTGGGCCGCAGTGAAGGGAGGTAAAGGGGTAAAATTTTGTTATGCTTATTTAGGTGCTTATTGAAATGCATAGTATACTTTCTAAAAGTGAAAGTTGTAAAATTTTGATACAATAAAGTGATTCTGATTCTGTAGTGCATGAAGGGTTAGTTTCAAATTGACTGTAAAGAGGGCATGAGTAAAAATTATCCAATCCATTTTTGAACTCTATTTTGGAGCACAAGCTCTAAGGCAATTTTTTTGAGAATGCTTCCTTTTTGAGTTAGCACAAATCCTTTGGAGCAAATTCCTAACCTAAATACGCCAAGTTTGTTGCTGATATCAGTCTAGCATACTTACGTGCCATTGTTATTTTTACAATTAAAATCCGTGCAAGTGCATATTTAGTTTTATCCCAAAATACTTTTGAACCCTAAGCATGGCAGAAAAGAAAAGAAAATATCAGCCACAAGCTGGAAGAAGCGAAAGGCTATTTCACGATGAATGGACAAGTAAATTTGGCGTCATAAAACACAATGACAAAGCTTTGTGCTGCCTCTGCCAAGAAATAATTACTGCTCGGTATTACAATATTAATCGGCATTTCGTAAGTAACCACAATAAACTTTGCTCAATGAAAGAGGAAGAGAAATGTGAAATTATACAAAGAGAAGTTAAACAATTTAACTACCAAAGCAACTGCTTCCAAAGAATATTTAAGCCAAGAAACAACATTTTGGCAGCCAGTTTTCAGTTGTCAAATACTATTGCACAGCATGGAAAACCACTTTGTGATGGTGAGTACTTGAAAGAAGCTTTTAAAAATTGTTCGGAATTCTTATTTGAAGATTTTGCAAATAAAAATGATATACTCAAAAGAATTAATGAAATGCCTGCTGCTAGAAATACTATAAAAGATAGAGTTATTGCTATGGACGAAGACGTAACTGAACAGCTTTTACACGATTTAAGAAATGCCGAAATGTTTTTGCTTTGTTTGGATGAGTCCACTGATGTTACATCAGCTGCCCATGTAGCAGTTATTGCTAGATATCCTTCTGGGAATATAATGAAAGAAGAGCTGATTAGTTTGATAGCACTTTCTGAGAAAACGAGAGGTCATGATATTATGAATGAATTGAAAAAGAGATTTATGGAACTTGGCATTAATTTTAGAAATATTGTATCTGTGACAACTGACGGAGCTCCAAGCATAGTTGGAAAGAATTGTGGATCTGTGAAATTACTGATAGACGAAGTTAAACATGATTTAGTTCAGTTTCATTGCATGATACACCAACAAGCCCTATGTGCAAAAAACACTTTTAAATCACTAGAAAAAGTGATGAGCATTGTGACAAAAGTTGTAAACTTTATAGTTTCCCATGCTTTTAATAAAAGTCAATTTAACATGCTATTAAATGAAGTCGACAGTCAATATTCTGGATTAATCATGTACAATAATGTTAGGTGGTTAAGCCGTGGTCAGGTATTGAACCGGTTTGTTGAATTACTGGAAGAAATAAAATGTTTTCTGGGTGAAAAGGGACAAGAATATCCAGAATTGACTGACATTACTTGGTTGAATGACTAACATTTCTTTGCTGATTTTGCACTGCATTACAATAATTTGAATACAAAACTGCAAGGTTCTGGAAATGTTGCACCATCAATGTTTGGGCATATCAAAGCTTTTGAAAAGAAGCTAGTTGTTTTTTCAAGAGGTTTAGAAGAAAACAAATTGAACTATTTTCCATCATTAAAGAAGCACTTTGAAAAGTCCGGTTTATCTGACAGCTCCAAAGAAAAAGAAATATCGTTGTTCAGGTATTCTTCTATCATTCGAGACGCCAAAAATTTACTTTCAGAAAGGTTCGTTCAATTCCGAAAACTAGATACTACATTACAGTTTATCTTTTCCCCCAATACTATTCAATTTGAAAATCTGAATTTAACACAGTTTGATTGGCTTAATCTTAGTAACTTGGAAATGGAATTAACAGAATTCCAGGAAAGTGCGTTTCGGAGAATGAAATTTTTTGACATGAACCAGAAATTACAGAAAATTGAGTCAAAATTATTATCTACTGAAGTCATTGCTGAGAACATGATTCTTACAGAATGGAATTTTTTACCATCATCTTTTGAATCAATGAAAAAATTAGCACTAGCTCTCCTGACATTGTTTGGTTCCTCATATTCATGTGAATCCTTGTTTTCACATATGAATTTCATAAAATTAAGCACCAGAAATCGCCTTGGAGCCAATATCAGTGCTGCATGTATCAAACTGAAAAATACAACCTATAAACCTCGGATTCTAGTGCTATCAGATAAGATGCAGCAACAAGTTTCTCACTGATTTGGTAATAAAGTTGTGACCCACTTTTGTTTATTTTTTTATATAAGATATATATTTGACCCAGGAGTTAAAAAAGGTTCACCATCCCTGTTCTAGACACTAAAGAATCATGCACTCTTCTGTCCAATGCTCAGTACTCCCCCTAGTAGCAGAACTTTTCCACAACTTCAAGTGCGTTTTCTTTCAGATTTACTTTTCTTTCAGGACTTTATTGAACGATTACTTGACAGTTGTAATTGAAATTTAGTACTAGCAACAAACTTTCCTGTATTTTCGTGCATTTTTTGAGACCCCATTTGCTGCAGTTAACACATGTAATAGAGTTACAACCCACTCTTTTTCCACATATAACAAGAAAAAAACATGAAACAAAACTGCACAGAAAAACACAATAACTTGCAACCCACACTTTTTCCACTTCTATACCAAATGTACAGTCCGGCCTGGGGAAAGAAAATTTACTTTGAAAATTAATGTATTTGGTCAAATTGGTGAATAGATGCAAAAGGTGTTCTAGTAACACCTTCAGAAACTTTCAAAGGGGGCATGAAAACTTGAAATTAATACACAATCACTAAAATGAAGGCCATATTCTTTTCAAAGATTAATATTTTAAGAATATAGTTCTTATTCAAGACAACTAGAACCAAAAAAGTTTGCCAAACCCAGCCTGAGAAAAGCCAGTAACAGAGATCCATTTCACACATACCCCACTCAAGTATAGTAGCTTTTACTCTGTTCTGGTACCAATGATCACAAGCACAGCCGAGATACTTGATTTCACACATGTCTTTGTGACAGGTTTGTGCCAAATTGTAAAATAAGCATACCGCCATATAACTTAGTTCTATAATCATAAAACAAAAACCATATTGGCTCCCAGCCCCAACTTTGACTTTTGTGCCACTGCAGTTATTGGAAGGAATGAATAGAATGTGTGAAATCACTGTAAGTTTTCACATAAGATCAATCTTAAGGTGGATGTACACAGTACAAATTTTCCTCAGCTCTTGGTACATATTTTCCCTTACGCCTTTATGTAGGCTAAGAAAAGTTTTGTTCACTTAGCTATTCATACCATCATTTACAGATATGTTGTTGTTTAAACATTTGTTTTATTTGCAAACTATGTATCAAAAGCATATTTTTTGTGAACAAATGTAAAAAAATCTTGCAATACGTATGTTCATGTATAAAATATTCATGCATATGACAATTTCTGCACAAAAATGTTTGAGAGCATAAAACGAACAAAACTGGACAAAAATGTATAAAAATATACATAACAATCATGTGAATAAGTCTCAAAAGTAAGTACATACTTTAAAACTTTAATGGCTTATTTAAGTTTATCAAAAGTTTACAAAAATATTCTACTATGAAGCGGAGATTGCTAAACAAAAGTATATTAGTGTGCTTGTGGGCAGCTTAGATGCCCCAAATCAGACATTCCTCGTTGATTGCCATCCACTTGACAGCGGTAGCAATGTTAATAGCAGTATTATTCTGCACACTGTGGATGACATATTGCGACAACTTGAAATAAAATGTGAGAATTTTTCATTGTTCTTGACTGATGCTGCTCGGTACATGTCTTTGGCTGGAAAGACATTAAAGGAATTATACCCTTCTTTGATGCATGTCACCTGCGTTGCGCACTTACTACATAACTGCGCTATGTGCGTGCGTGCTCATTTTAAAAATATTGATGAAGTAATAGCAAGCATCAAGGCAGCAACAATCAAAAACAAAGATCGCAAGAAAGATTTTCATGATGCTGGTCTGCGATCTCCTTCTGACCCTGTAATTACAAGATGGGCAACTTGGCTTAGAGCAGGGCAACTGCCTTATATTACAGTGAGAACCTTCAAGCTGTTTGTACCATTGTCAACAATTGGACAAGTGCAGACCTCTTAGTCAGCAGAGCAAAAGACGCTATCAATGTGGAAGATTTGATGCCGGACTTGGTTAAAATAAATCAATATCGGACTCTAGTAGCCAATGTAGAGTTCTTAGAAGGAAGTGCATGCATGACAACCGAAGCATATGGACTGCTGAAGAATATGCAATTTGATGATGGTCCGTGCGCAATTAAAAATTACATTAAAAAACCACTATCCAACTCTGATTTAAAAACAATAATAAACTGTACCAACTTGACAATTGACCCAACAAGCTACGCACTATTGCAAAAAGCCCAGCCAACCTCTGCTGCTGTTGAGAGGTCGTTTTCTATGCTCAGTAAATTACTAAGACAGAAATTTTGATGTTAAGAATGTAAAAAAAATATATGATGCTGTATTACAATAAAAAGTCCTGGTAATTATACTGTGTGGCTTTCGTTAAAAGCATCATAGACAGACTGTTAATGTACAGTGCAGTTGCGATAACAACGCATTTTTTATATTACACACTAATTGATACCAGTACACACAATGGCTCATTATCCTAGGTTTTGACATCATGAGTCGCTTTGTTGCATAAGCTTCAAGACTGAGTGATTGAGAAAATGTTTAAAGTAGGCTACCTTCTTCTTTAAAAACTTATGTAAATTGCAGATTATAAAACATTTTTAATCAAAAAAGTGCAACAAGGCATAAATAATAGGCAAAAACGATTAGGTCAAAATAAAGTCAAAATTTTGCTAAAATAAAGTCAAAAATATATATTTTTTAGGTCAAAAAAAAATGGACCTACTAATAACTTTAAAAAAAATTTTCTTTCAGCTCTCGGCAAAATTTCATGACTTACAATTTTAACAAATTTTCTATGACTTTCCAGGAAAGTTTTTTTCCAGGATTTTCCATGTCTGTGGGAACCCTGTCCTTAAAACTCACCTTTCTTCAGTGTGGAGCTCACTCTTTCCACTTCATGTCTCACTCTGATCCTCTTCTTTCCTATCAAGATGCAGTTCTTGCCCATCTTGACTCCCCCCCCCATCTCACAATGTTGTGATTTAGGCTGATGACCCTGTCTCTTTTCCTTTTAGCAAATGAGGGTCTGGCATCCTTGCCGACTGATAACTTCATGGTGCTGAAGTCACCCTTTCTTATTTTTTGCAGAGTAGTGTTCAAGCTTTTCTGTTGAAGTTAGCACATCCTTTCAGTTACCTGTTGGTCTCAGCAGCACCACTTTTTTCTCCTCTTTTATGGGTCTTTTATGGGTCCCCTGATCACTCACTTTTTCCAGATCTCGCTCTGATCCTCTTTGTGGCTGACAAGTTGGCCAGACGAGATTTGCTCTTCTAGACATATACAGTTTCATGTAATCCCTCACCTCCAGTTTGTTCTCTTAGACAGGAGGCATACTGTTTCATCAAAATTCTTTGACACAACAGTCATGTGTGTAAATAGCTGAATTATGTTTTTCCTAATAGGTGAGATGCATTCCTAGCATTTTTCAAATGGGTCACTGCTCTACAATTTCTCGAATTTTTCTTAATTGCTTAGATTTATTAAGATTTCCTAGACCAATGTGTTTGAGGTTGCTTACAATATTTTCAAGAGATTTTTAAAATGACGGCCACACTGTGCTTAGTGAGTACCACTTCTTTTCATGGTAAAATTTAATGCTTTTTGAGCAAGAGCACCAGGAGCCATCCTCAGAACATAGCCAGACACAGACATTTCTGTAAAGCTAATTTGTGTGACAGTGAACAGCACTTACCATTGGGTGTTTTGTAATTTCACCATTAATATATTAAAAAACAAGTACCATTTTTATGATAGAGTTTTGAGTGTTGATTACAAATTTGTCATAATTTTTTCATTATGTCATCATTATTAAGCTCCATTGCATGCTTTATCATGTTTTTTTATATCTTGGAAACTACATATCGTAGGTGCATGAAATTTAGATAAAACAATATGGTGTTGCAATACCGTTTAGGCTCTTCTTAACAATATTTATGTTTGGGGTTAACACTAATAGAGTGAAGCCTAGCTAAAGTCACTTCCCATGAAAAATTAAATGTTACAATATCTAAAATGGCACCATTGACTAATAATTCCATTTAGGAAGGTGGAATGCTGCTGCTGTCAAAAAGATGAACAAAGCAAGAATAATTCATTTAAAAATGATCATATGTGTTTGGTTGTTTTGTCCGTCTATTTGGTGATACAGGTTTCACATATAACTTAAAGCATCTGTTGACCCACAAGCAATAACTGACATATCATGCAAGATTGCTTACAACTACCAATGCACACCTGCATTAGTCGATAGTTATCACATGACAACTGGATGATAATCAGATATTCATGCTGGTTAAGCTTGCTTTCTATATAGTTTCAGTGTACGTTCCTTCTTTTTTTTCTATTCATTTGAAACTGCCATAGCTGAGGGACCAGAAATTATGTTGTTAGAACAAACAATTCTATTTGCTCACCATTAAGTAGATCCAGAACTCGCCGAAATGGCTTTAAAATATTTCAACAAACATACACTGATAAATGATGCTCTAACTGTAGGTCCTGAAGCACTTTATACACAATTAAAGCTGTTAAGTGCAAGTCTCAGAAGCTTTTTGACAACTCTTAGTGAGATTGCACCTTGCATCTGCTGTTTTGAAGTTCCAGTATCATTTTGGAAAGGCATTGAAGATAGCAGAAAGAAGAGTATTTATATTCTCAAAGCTTTTTGTCTGACACTTTTTAAGAGAATCCATGAGAAAAAGATGAAGTGAGTCACTTACATAAAGACACAGTTGAAAAAAATCTGTGTCTTTATATAAGTGACTCACTTTATCTTTTTCATACCACTTCTGACGGATTCTCTTGAAAAGTGTCAGGCAAAAAACATTGAAGGTACTAACTGAAGAACTGAAAAAATGATTGTAAAAATGAAAAGTAGCACAAAATAGGATTATAAATGTTTCCTAGCAGCTTCACAAGATTGATATGCACATTCATGCATTTCTCATTAATATTAAAATTAAGTTAAATATGTTAAGTTAAATATGTTAAATATGTGAAGTTAAATATGTTAATAAGTTAAATGTAAGTTAATTTGTAAAAATATGTGAAGTTAAATATGTTAATATGTGAAGTTAAATATGTGAAAATGATAAATTTATTACTTTTTTTAGTTGAATATGTGAAACTAAAGTTATATATGTGTTAAATATGAAAAATGTGAAAGTTGAATATGTGAAAATAAACATTATGGAAATCTTCACTACAAAAATCGAATCTTATTATAACCAAACTCTGCTTTATATCCATAAAATTGATTTTTTTATCCTAACTTTTTTGGAGAAACAGGTAAGATTTAACTTTCTCTAGAACTCATATAGGAAATCATATATGAGGCATTGTTTCATGTGCCTACCATAAGAAGTTTCAAAGATATCAAAAAAGCTCAAAAAAGTGCTGTCATTAATAAAATAAGGCCAAATTCAAATGCTTTACACACACATCCATCCAATTGAATAGTTGCGACAATTATAAGGTACAGCACTGTACATTTGTGAAGTAAAAATGCTTCCTGTATAGTGAAGGAGCATCAATGGTAAAAGTTTAAACCTTTCACTATTTAGGGTGAATCAAAAAAAATAGTGATCAGTTTACCTATGAAGGTGCAGTGTGCTAAAATCACTGTCATTGTGCAAGATCACACAGTTGATTTCACTACTCTACAGTCAACTGTCAAATAAATGGCATAACATATATGTCTATAATTTTTTTAGTTTTGTGATTAAATTTTCTAAAAAAATGTTGACAGTCTTTCTATCCCAAGCTGTTTCTTGTGACACGTGTTGCACATTCATTCCACAATTAAGCAACGAAAGTCATATCTTACTGATCAGCTAATTGCAAAAGCCAAATCAGCAACACTTACACACAAAATCAGACAAGCCAAATTTGCTACTACCAGTTGCCTATCTCAGCCTGTTGTTACAAGATGGGGAAGCTAGTTAAATGTTGCCTTACATAATGCAAACAATTTACCTGAACTCAAAGCAATTGAGGAAAGTTTTGAAGAATTGTGGAAAGTTAGCAACTCTAGCAAAAGTTAGTTTGCAAACAACTGGTTTGGCTACTCTACTTCTCAAAACTAGAGGCCAATATGAATGTCCAACTAAGCTTATAGAAATGATGAAAAGTGCCAAGTATACAATCAAACAGCCAGGGCAAGCAATTAAAGACCTTGACTTTGACAATGACACTTGCACCTCTAACCATTATATTCAAAAAAGAATGGAAAACAATGAGATTTCTAAAGTAATAAACAAAAATACCAGACAGTTCACTGCCTGTTTACAGTTTGCTTCAACAACCTCAGCCCACAACTGCTTCTGTAGAAAGAAGTATGTCCATACTGTGGAAACTGTTGGCCAAAAACAGCAACTTTAAGGTCGAAAATATAAAAAAGTACATGATTTTGTTGAATGCAGAGTTGGCTGCTTATACAAGGTGTGTGTATTGCAAGTTTTGTTGAGGATTTGAGTGCTTTTGTTAATTAAATGTTTATTTTATTGTAAAACTCAAGAAACATAAATTGATTCAGTCAAAATTTTGCTAGGCCAACGAAAATTTGCTTTAATCATTATAGTTAGTGAGAGGCATGTTAGTAGTAAGCTTTGCTATTTGTGTTTGCTATCAAAATGATAATGAATAATTTTGCTGCCTGTTGCTGTTTTTGCTAAATAGTGGTAAGTATTACGATGTCATTAAGATTATGATGTAACAGTGCTTTTTAAAAGGATTCAAGATAGAACAAAAAAGCATGCTTTCAAATTATTTAAATAAAAGGTAATAGCATCATGATACTGCATAGGATGTTGAGAACTACTTTTCTCAGAAGCACCTTGTTAATATCTCCTGAAAATGCTCTAAGTGTGTTATTGTTTGAGACCAAAATGTTAGAATCATCGTTTAATCATGACATGATCTTTAGCTCCTGAACACATGAACTTTTTTGAAGTTGGCGAGTGGAATGCTGGCTTATGTTTATGTTAATTTTCTCAATCAAAAAATTTATTTAAAAAAAAAATCTTGAACTGTGATGCCATCAAGTTTCTTGTGTCCCTCATGCTGGTGTGGTAATAAATGATGCCAAGTTTCGAGTTTGTGTGTCCAGTACTTTTGGAAAAGTTAAAAAGGTAGCTAAATGCAAAATAGTTTGTGGAGTCGCCAACAGTTCTTAAATTAAAAAAATTGTGCTTCTACAGTCAAAATATCATAAAAAATATTAAAGAAAACAAATTACACTGGCCAGCACATTTTTTGGTGTCCAAGGTTTCTAAGCTGGAGGTGTGGTAATAAATGATGCCAAGTTTCGAGTTTGTGTGTCCAGTACTTTTGGAAAAGTTAAAAAGGTAGCTAAATGCAAAATAGTTTGTGGAGTCGCCAACAGTTCTTAAATTAAAAAAATTGTGCTTCTACAGTCAAAATATCATAAAAAATATTAAAGAAAACAAATTACACTGGCCAGCACATTTTTTGGTGTCCAAGGTTTCTAAGCTGATATAGACTAATTTGAAGTTGCTGATTCCAAAAATTATACTAATTTTCTCTCATCAGGTCAAGGTTTTAAGATATTTGCTATTTTAAACCTTTTTTACCTTAAAATTAGGCGTATTTCTATATACATTGTAGCATCATAATTACAATTGTAGGTTGCTATTGTGATGTATGTAAATCATTATGACATCACAAACCTTAAAGTAAAAGTCAAATTTGCTGGAAGTATGTAGTTGGTAAGAGGTGGACACTGAGTAGTAGGTAGACCTACTGATTGTCACATATTTTTGTTGATTTCTGGGCCAAAGTAAGATCTATTTTTGTAATGTTAGAAATTCATTTACAGGTCAGACAGAAAATAAATAAGTTGCATTATTTTATGTGTGTTGGAGGTCTTTGGAGCAAAAATTAAGCATAGCTACATTCTCTCCTAGGTGACGTTATTTAAACAATCCAAATGTGTTTTGCTTAATTTGTGGAGAATCTACATTGCAATCCAACAAGAAAGGGATCAGTGAATTTGTGAAGTGTGCTTATCTTGCTTACTTCAAAGTAATGTTGGATGATCGAAATAAGGCATGGGCACCCTATATTGTATGCAAGCAATGTGTTGAGTGTCTTTGACAGTGGACAAAAAAAAAGGATAGAAAGTCACTCTGCATCGAAATTCCAATAGTCTGGCATGAACCGATGCGATGGCGTAGTGGTTTAAGTGTCCACTTTGCAGTCAGTAGACTTGGAGTTCATTCCCTCTGTTGAGTCATACCAACAGACTTTAAAAAATGATATCTATAGCTTCCCTGCTTGGTGCTCGGCATTTATGGGAGGTTGTGGAAAACAAGCCAGCAAGTTTGCTTATCGTGTACTTGGGCATGGCACTTAATGGGATGCCCACCTTTATATGAAAGACAGGTGCCCCAGACACCTTGGAAAAAGCAACTGCCAAGCAAGAGCAGACATACTGTTGAAAAACATAGCGATACGATTTGCTTTCTCGCGTATGAAGGATAAATGTAGTGATTCAGTTTTTATCTGGTGTTGTCCCTTTAGCAGAGATGGCCGGATTTACCCCATTCCTTCTGCAATTGCTTGCACTCCGTCCCTCCACTTGTCTTGTCTCTGGGCATCCTCTTTCTTCAAACCAATCTTCTCTGTCTCCTCTTCCACTTGCCTCTTCCAGGTCTTCTTCGGTTATCCTCGCTTTCTCTTGCCACTCACTACAAGATTCAGAGCAACCCTCAAAACACTATCGTCATCCCTCCTCAGCACATGTTCATACCATCTAACTCCATTCACTGTTGCTAACCGGCCTATAGTTTTCTTCAACCCCAACATATCTATCTGTTCTTCAGTCTTCTTCCTGTCTACCACTTTCTGACCGCACATGGCTCTCACCATAGCTCTCTCTGTTCTTCTCAAAATTGCTTTTTCATTTTATTTTAGACACCATGTCTCACTTCCATACAGTATTGCTGATCTTACATAACGATAGACTTTACCTTTCATCTTCAGAGGAAACCTATTTCCAAGCAACAATTCTCCATATTCTCTGAATCTTACCCAACCGATTCTTACTCTTGCTGTAACTGCCACTTCACAACCACCACTAGCATTTAGTCTGTCTCCCAAATAACAAAATCCATTCCCTGTCTCCACTTCATTGCACAACTTCTCGATCAAATCCATCGTCCCTTCCATTATTCCTTTACATTTTGAGCAAACAAAATGCATTGCCAACCTAGTGGTAGCTTTCTTTATTTTTGCATATTTGCCATGAACTCAGTTTCCACATTTTGTGCACAACACTGAATTCGCCATGACTCTCTTCCCGCAAACTCCACATGGATCTATCTTGCTTTTGTATAGTTTGCCTTCTGACCCGCTTACCATCAATTTTGTTTTTCTGGTGTTGACCTTCAAACCTTTACTTTCCAGTGCATTCTTCCAATTTCAAAACCTTTTCTTCAAGTCTTCCATGTCTTTGCTTATGATAACAAGGTCATCTGCATACAGCAAGTCATTAAATATGGCAAAAAAAAACATTTTGATGACTGCTACCTACTGTGCAGTCAACACAAAGGGAAACAACAGGAAGAAGAATCCATTCGTTTATCCAAACCGCGAGTCTGCAATTAGGTCAATTCCACACTGCAATGAAATTCCTGTTCCAGTGTTTAAAGGCTTGCCTGAATTGAAACTGCCTGGTTCTGAAGAAGACAAAGCTTTCGTTTTGTCCACTGGCAGTAGTGAAGACACTGCTTCAGATGTCGGTTTTCCTCCTTCACTACTACAGTTCTTTTCTAAAGAAGAACTTAATGATCTGATTGGAGATCTCAACCTTTCCAAAGAATCTTCTGAACTTCCAGCTTCAAGACTTGAAGAAAAAATCTATTTTAGCCTGGAACTCTCATAACCTTCTATAGAAAATGCCATATTGAATTTTTGCCATATTTCACTCAGGAAAACAACATAGTATATTGCAACGTTCTCGGCCTGCTGTGGCAGCTTGGTGTCCAACAGCATTATCCTCAAGATTGGAGCCTTTTTATAGACAGTTCCAAAAGAAGTTTAAATGTGTTCTTCTTCAGAATGGCAACTTATATGGATCAGTTCCTCTAGGCCATTCAACCACCCTCAAAGAAATATATGATGAAATCAAATTTGTTCTGGAAAAAATTTCATACAAATAGCACCAATGGATCATATGCGTCAATTTGAAAATGGTTGGGTTTCTCCTTGGACTACAAGGTGGCTACACAAAATTCCCATACTTCTTGTGTTTGTGGGACAGCAAGGCAAGAACAGAGCACTAGATAAAAAAAAGATTGGCCTGTGCGCAATGAGCTGATTACTAACTCTCTTAATGTTCTGGCTCCTCCTTTGGTGGAGCATTCCAAAATCGTGTTTCCTCCTCTTCACATAAAGCTTGGCATCATGAAACAGTTTGTGAAGGCTCTTGAGAAAGATGGCAACTGTTTCAAATATATTTGCATAAAATTTCCAGGCCTAATCACAGAGAAATTAAAAGCTGGAATTTTGATGGACCCCAGATTTGAAAGTTAATGAATGACGCAAATTTCTGTAATTTTATGAATCCTGCAGAATTGAGTGCCTGGATGGCATTTACAAATGTAGTAAAATTCTTCTTGGGAAAAACAAAGGTGCCAACCTACAAAGAACTTGTTGAAACATTACTCACAAGTCTTCATCAACTGGGTGCAAATACAAGCATCAAGTTACATTTTTTTGCACTGCCATCTTGCCTGTTTTCCAGAAAATCTACATGATGTGAGTGACAAGCAAAGGGAACATTTTCATTAAGACATCAGTGACATGGAAGATCGCTATCAAGGTTGTTGGGATGCCACCATGCTTGCAGACTACTGTTGGTCTATCAAGCATGATGATGCTGGAGCCTCCCATTCTAGAAAATCAGTAAAATGCCAATTTATGGCTGATGATGTCTACGCTTAGCATTTTTTACAACTTCAAGCTTTAATTGTGAATATTTTGGTGTGATTTCAAGAATGTGTGCCATAGAGTTACATAAAAATATTGTTTCTTCGATTTGCCTGTCTTTATTGTAGCCATTGCCTTCTTACAGAGAGGGGTATACCATAGCAGAAAAACTAGACCTGATAGAGAAAAAGTGACAGCATTTCTGGAATCAGTGCCCTCAAATTAGATAAAAACAGTTAAAACATCTCAGGTACCACAAAAAATTTTTTTGTTGGTCAGTGTTATTAATTAAATTGGTAATTATGATGCCATTTTAAATCATAAGAAAGTGAAATGTTTTTGAAGTTGGCTAGTCAAGTGGTGGCTATAATTTAAGCTCAAAACAGCCTTTTTTCAATCAAAAATTTAAGCTAAAAAATCTATGATGTTTGAAAAAAAATTATCTTATGATACTCACCTTATGTTGGTGATTAATTGCAACAAGTTTTATGTTTGTACCTTGTGACAATCGGTCAGCATGATGTTTGTATGTCTTGTAGTTTTTAATTTCAAAACAAAAAAAAATGAATTCTTGATTTACTGTGTAAGATTCTTAACAAAGACAATGGCCTAAATCAGTGATTTCAATCAATGGACCATGGTCTTCAATGGACTAGTAGTGCATTTAGCTTTTACATCAAGTGAAATTAAAAAACTTCACACAATACATCTTTATATTTGGACATCACTGACATTTACTTTTGGAAACTTTTTTGAGGTTACTTATGACAGTGAGAAAAATGTATGTGCACAAAGCTGCATGCTTCTGTGCATTTCAACCACTTGACAGCAGATGACGTATATATATTTATAAATCTTTGGTTAGGTTGACCGTATACAATATAATATTATGAGTTAGAGCAACATGTTTGGTTAGGGCAACATATAACTGTCGCCTAAATATTTTCGTTAACTTTCTCTATTCATCTAGATCGAAATGTCACAATTTTGCTTTGGAACAAAGTCACTGATCTCTGCTTTTCTGCACTGACCCTTTATCGTGGTCGAATGGCCAGATTTTTTATAGATTTTCTGTCAACATAACTTCGTGGGCATATATCGGCTTACATGCTTAAGTCTAGGTTAAGTCAACATGACTTTATTCACCTTCAGTTCTTAAGAAACTGTATGTGTTTGACATGTTTTTGCTATTTTTGATTCCTTTTGCAATGGCAAAACTTGTGCTATGACAAATTTCTGTTGGCAATTAAAAACACAGAATATACTATTTTTGGTCAGCATCCAATTTTATGCATTAGGGCGACACTTGTTATATGGGTGGATCCCAAACTTTTTTGATTGAATACCTCTTTGAGATCATCTACTGTTGTTGCATATCACCTTGATGTAAAAAATTAAGTTTGATCAAATCTCATACTTAATTTATTATTGTTTTCTTTTCATCATGCTATCAGACCATGAGAAAAGAGAAATAGAATTTATAGCAAAGTTGAATAATAGCTTAAATAAAAATAAAAAAATCCAAACATGCAGATAAAAATAAATTGAGAATAATGACATATGAAAAGTATTTTTAAGAATAACAATTTAACTAAACTTTGCTGGTAACCCAAAAGATGCTCACAGGCCACTTGAAAATTATTATAAGTCGGGACCAATGTGTGAAATGGAAAGTTTTTCTCCAGCATAAATTTTGTTGCAAAAAAATAGTTAGGGACTGCAATCACTGGCAAAGTTAGGACTCTTCCCCCATACACTTCCTTATGGGAGCAGCAAAAACAGTTTCTTGGCATTTAGCAAAGATGTTCTTTACAAGTATAAATAATATTTGCTTAAAATGCAAAGTCCTCGAAAATACATACGATTATGGGTAATTGCTTGGTGAGCCTTTTATGGGCAAGCTCCATTAGCCTATATTGGCCAAAACGCAAAAAGCCACGTACAATAATAAAAAGATTGTCCTACCAAAAAAATCCTGATGTCCTTGACAGCTTTTACACTTTTAATTGGTTTATTTTTTTTAATAAAGTAATGAAACTATGAAACCTTCAAGCAGTGGCAAAAAGTTTTTTAGCGATAAAATTTTTGCTTTCTTCCCCATTTTAGCGTAATCAAAGCAATCATATAAACAAGACTGTTAAAAATCGTTGCTTGTGCTGACATTCATAAGTGTATCACTTCATATTTTATAGAGGTTGGCCTTTTTGAATCCTTTCAGACGAATAGCTTGTGAACTCTAGTTATTGGGCTAGTGTTTTAATATGTACATATTTCTGTTGATTACTTCACAAACAGTTTTAATGCTCAGCACACCAACAAAGGATATAACCAGAGAGTTGCACTGACCATTCATTCGCTTTAAAAGACCCAGCTATCGTTCTTGTGAGAATACAAAAAGATGCAAAAATTAAAACCTTCCAAGATTGATTTTTGTTTATGGAGATTACACTGCCTCGTTAAAATTTAAGTTGTTTGCAATTTTTTACTAAATGATAGAGGTTGGTAGGTGCTAGGTAGCAATTTTCAAAGCGATCTCCTATTTAGAGGGATCTGCCTCAAGCATCACAATGTAACATATGATGTTGGTGATCCTTTTTGAGCAAAATTTTTAGTTTACCTTATTGTGATGCTGGAGGAAAATTTCTCTAGATAGGTCGCCTTGAAAATTGCTACCTAGCAACTAGCAACCTCTATATTTTAAAATGGTAAAATCTTAACAATGATCTTACACCCATATTAGGGCTTGCCGATGTGACTTGTTGTCCGTGTCATGTGTGTGTGTGTCCTTAAATGAGACCCCCGTGGTATTGATACTGCTGTGCAACATCGTTTTGCATTGCATTTTTTTTTGCACCCAATGGCAAATTTGTTTTTTTCAGCATTTTTATTATTGAGCGTTTTTGCACCTGCCTGATGAGACCCAATAAGGTTGAAACTGATCGCGGGTAATTGACATAATGTAATAGACCGCTGTATGATTGTGTATGATGTTGGTGATCATTTTTGAGTAAAATTTTCTATTTTGTTTATTTGTTACAAATAATTAATTAAAAAATAAAACGTTTTTGCATTTTATGAGAGCAATAAGTCGTAAAATTTACATTAAGCATCAAAACTTAATTATCCAAGCAGTAAAATTTACTTGAGGATGGTAGAATTGAAGAAGCAAGCTGTTTCTTTATTGCTCCTTTGACTGATTACCAAGCCATTTTAAAATTTGTGGTTTAGTTTTTACGATTACTCGAAAATAAGTAAACAAGTGAACAATAGTGAACGTTCTAGAAAACATATTTTTACAGCATTACGTCATAAGAAAACTACACTACGCAAAAACAAAGCAGGAATGACAGACAGCTCCATGTTTAGCGCACACAGTATAAAGTCTTGTTAATTTCAATAAAATTTGGGGTGCTTCGTAGATGGGCAAAAGCTGAAACCGAGATTTAGCACTGAAAGTGTATATTCCATTCCAGGTTCAACGTTCCCATGCTTTACTGGGGATAGAATAGTGAGGCTGTGCACCCAGCATGTCATAAAAGGCGACCTTTGGGTACCAGCCTATATCAACTAAGGTTAGGGGACCTCTCAGGTCTAAAAACTGAGGTTGGAGGTAAGCAAGGGCATGCCTTCCGTAACAGACAGAAAGCTTCAAAAATTGCCTCATGAAAGATTTTGTTAAAGAGTTGGCCCCCAGTCTCCAGCAGCTCTTAAATGGCAAGGCAGTGCAAAGAATCTCCGGTTTACAGGTATTTGAGGTGAGATTTGGAAGTTGGAAGATTTTGTGGAAGAGATAAGGAAGTGCGTAAACAGTTAAGAGATGTGGATATTTGCTGTCTATAGCAAGTAAGATGGAAAGGCCAAGGAGCTCGATTTGTTGGTTGCAGAGGTAGGAGATATAAGCTGCAGTGGTCTGGAAATAATCATGGAATAGGAAGGGTTGGAATTTTAGTAAAAAAAAGAACTTTGCAAAAAGGTCCTAAAAGTCTGATGAAAAAGTGAAAAAGTGATGGCGATGGTTTTTGAGGAGGAAGTTATAAGAGTTATATGTGCATATGCTCCCCAGGTTGGAAGATCAGAGTGCAAGAAAGATCATTTTTATAATGACATGGCAAGCGAGTGGGATTTGCAAAACCCTGGTGAAGTGAATCTAGGTCTGGGAGACTTAAACGGACATGTTGAGAAACGGATTAATGGTTTTGAGGATGATGGGTGTGCATGATAGGCATAGAATTGGCAAAAGAAATGTTGAGGAAAGAAGACTGCTAGAGTTTTGTGATGAAAAGGAGTTGTGTGAGGCAAATACATGGTTTGAAAAGGAGCAAAAAAATAGCCTACAATATGGGGGGAAATGAAATTGAGATTGAAAAATTAAAGGATTTAAAAGACGTGAGAGCCATCTGCTGAAAATTGCAAGATTGACTGGTGGTTACAGACATGGACAAAAAAAAGTTGAAGAAAGTAGTGAAGAACGAACAAACCATTAGAAGGAGGATTTGGAAGTTGAAGAAAAGTAACATGAAAACAGGATTTCAGGAAAGAGCTAAGGAATTGGTTGATGTTGATGCACCCAAGTTATGGAATACTTTCAAAAATAGAATGCTGCAAGCTAGTGATGAAGCATGTGGAAAGAAGAAAGGTAGAAAAAACCATGGGGATACATAGTGGTGGAATGAACAGGTGAAGAAAGCAATACAACAAAACAAAGTGGCACACAAAAAGATGGGCAAAAATCGATTAGAGGAAAACAAGGCTAAATACAAGAATATCAAAAATCAAACAAAGAAAATGGTTGCTAATTCTATGAAGAAAGAAGCTGAGCAAGAGTTAACAAAATTGAACAAAAAACCAAATAACATTTTTACACTGGTGAAGTTCATAAAATCAGATGGGAAAGATATTAAAGAAGGTAGATGCATGAAAAGAAAATACAGAAGGTTAGATTTTAGTAAAAAAAAACAGGAAAAGAGTATGGAAAAATCAGATGGAGGAGATCATGAATAAAGAGAAGGATTGGAACCACGTGACAGCAGTTAGTATGGTAAAGGGACTCATTGAAAATGTTACCTGGAAAAAATGTCGATAGCAATAAAAGTGATAAAACTAGGAAAGGCAGCTTGGATCTTTTGGAGTATGTGCAGAGATCATATCTGCTAGTGGAGAAGTAGGGATTAGTGTGATGATGGAACTTTGCCAACGCATGTTAGATGGGAAAGAAGATTAATGGCAGATGAATGGCAAACAAGTGTGCTGGTACCAATTCTCAAGGAAAAGGAAGATGTAAGAAACTGTTATTCTTACAGAGAACTGTTAGAGTGTGCCATGAAGATCGTTGAAAGAGGACTGGAGAGGATTCGAGAATTAGTAAATATTGATTCAATGCAGTTTGGTTTTATGCCTGAAAGAAAAACGACAGACGCATTGTTTGTAGTGCAAAGAATGCAAGAGGAATATAGGGATAAGAAGAAAAAGTTGTATTGTTTTGTAGAAATTGAAAGAAGAAAAAGTTGCACTGTTACTTAGATATTGAGAGGGCATTTGATAGAGTTCCAAAAAAGGTGATGGAGTAGACGATGAGAAAGAAAGATTTACCAGAAGTATTTGTAAGAGTAGTGATGAGCCTCTATCACAGGAAAAAACAAAAGTTTAAGTGGGATGTGAGTTATCTGAAGAATTCTGGGTACAAGTGGATTTACATCAAGGGTCTGTGTTGTTGCCACTGCTCTTTGCACTTGCAGTGGATGTATTCTTGGAAAATGCAAGGGAAGGACTGATGATTGAAATTTTGTATGCCGATGATTTGGTTTTAATAGGTGCAAGTATAGAGAATTTAAAAGAGAAGTTTTTTAAATGGAAAGAGGCATTTCAAAGCAAGAGGCTGAAGGTGAACCTCAAGAAAACCAAAGTGATGGTAGTGGTTCGAAAGATGAGGTACTCAAGAGTAAAGTTGATCCATGTGCTAAGTGCAGCAGGAGGGTGATGGCAAATTTGGTGATGTGCACAAAGGGTGGTAAATGGGTACATGGTAGTTGCGCAAGAATGAAAAGGGTCACTTCAACTCTGGCGAAAGGTTTTGTTTGTAAACTACTGTATGTGTTAATGCAAATAAAGGAATTGTGGAACCAGGTGAAGAAATATCATTTTGTGACCAGGTTGACTTTGTGAAGAGCTTTTGTTATTTGGGAGACAGGTTAAATGCCAGTGGTAAAAGTTAAGCAGCAGTAACAGCAAGAATGCAAATTGGATGGATAAGGGGAGTTGCTTTATGGGAGAAAGTTTTCAGTGAAAATAAAAAAAAAGGATTTATCAGAGTTATGTAAGATCAGCAATGCTATATGGAAGTGAGAGGTGGTGTCTACGGGAGAATGAGATGACGATTTTGAGAAGAGCTAAAAAAGCAACGATGAGAGCAATGTGTAAAATTAAGGTGATTGAGAAAAGAACGAGCCAAGAACTTGCAAGTTTGCTGAGTTTAAAGAATACTTTGGTTGGACCAGCCAGAGCGAGTGGAGTACGATGGTATGGACATGTTTTGAGAAGGGATAATGGTGATATTTTGAGAAAACCATTGGATTTTGAAGTGGTGGGAAAAAGAGGACGTGGGTGACCAGATATGACATGGAAGAGACAAGTGGAGGAGCATACCAATCAGATTGGACTGAAAAAGGAAGATGCCATTGACAGAGCAAAGTGGCGTGATGGTGTGCACGAACTATTAAGAAACTTGAGGTGAATTTGGCCAATTGCGTTATTTGTGCTAAAAGCAATAGCAATTAAGCGCTGGAATTGAAAGCTTTTCCAGTCACTACCATTACTGAAAGTTTAATTTTTCATAAAAAAATAAATGCAAGAATTGTTCATCTCAT
Source organism: Trididemnum clinides (assembly GCA_963675345.1). NCBI lineage: Eukaryota > Metazoa > Chordata > Ascidiacea > Aplousobranchia > Didemnidae > Trididemnum > Trididemnum clinides. Next base: position 23,885,802 of record OY776284.1, on the reverse strand, counting down.
TAAATTGACTTCCAGTTGGAAAATTTTTGAGTGTTACATGGCAATTTCAATTGTATTTTGCCTGTTATGTGTTTTGCTTGCTGAGCGCTTTTGAAACTTGTATGTAAGTGAACCGCCCACCAGACCGCTACACAGTTTGTTTGATTGCAGCTGTTTTATGTTTGCTCTTTAAACAAGACATGCATTGTCCTTTAATTATCAGATAGACAAAAACTGACAGATTAACTGCACTCAAAAGCGTTTCTGACCTATATAATTCGCCGTCTCATCTCTGTTAGATTCTCAACTTAGTTTCCTTTTCTCTGCAGAGTTTTTGTATTTAGTCTAATTCTTTGATTGAGTACATAGCTTATTTTGTCTGACAGAGTGAGTGTGAAAGAACTGTGACAGAACTCTTTATTGTTTAAATTTTTGTCTTGATTGAATAAAGTCTAAATATGATAATAGTTACTAATTTGAATAAAGTCTAAATATGATAAAAGTCCAAAAGGGCGAAAGTTGTATTGTCCAGGAACGTCCAGGGACGGTCTCATCTAAATTGGTTGGGTGGTATACTCATTATTGTTTCCTGGCAAATTCATTTTAATAAATTGCTAATGCCCCTTACTCCCGTACGCTGCTTTCCCAATTAGGTGCAAGGTTTGCAATCAACAGGACAGGCCCTGCTGATGAGTCCAAAAGGACAAAATGCATCCAGGGATGGTCTCGTCTAAATTGGTTTTGTGGTATACTCATTATTGTTTCCTGGCATATTCATTTTAATAAATTGCTAATGCCCCTTACACCGGTATGCTGCTTTGCCAATTAGGTGCAAGGTTTACAATTTGCATATCTTTGCCTATAATTTTCAAATCTAAAGTACAAATTATTACTAGGGTTTCCAATTTCCCGGTTCTGAAAAAAACCAGGAATTCAGGTAATGTCTAACCTTATCCCGGAATCCTGAGAAAAAAATCGGGATTGTATAAAATACAAACAACAAAATGTAAATGCATCAAGTTTGCTTTAATTATTTTTTATATAATGACTGTGTAAAAAACTCAGTGCACTAACAGATTTGTCACTTAGTGATGATCGTAGTTTTGTGGCAAACAATCCTGTAGCAGAAAGTGCTCATTCTGCTTCAACTGACGTTGGTGGGATGGTCAATAAGGCTTTGAGTAACTTCTTCAATTTGCTTGGTCTTTTTCCAGTAGCTTCTAGTATCATAGTTTCATTTCTTGCTTGACTACAGTTTGAAATTGGGTGACATGACTTCTATCATCAACAAATGTCTCTAACTGGGTGGGAGTGGAATTTGTGGAATGTTCAATGTTTGTGTGAAGTCTTTGGAAAAGATTTTCATGCTCCTGATTTTTGTTAGTATTGTTTGCCAACTCTATGTCTTCGTTCTCATCCTGACCTTTTCCTTTATTACTGTCATTTTCCCAAAATAGACGGCAAAATAAAGTGGTAACAGTTTTCACAAAACCTTCTTTAATGTTACTAACTAATAACCATGTGTCACCAGCATAATGCTCATCATGAATTGATAAATTTGGATTTTAAAGATAATGTATCAAGTTAACCATATCATGTTGTCGTCTATGTTATATACGTTTTTTTACGGAACAAAGCAAATCTTCTGCTAAGCTGGACTTCCTCTTCTTCAACTAAAAAAAAAAAAATTGGAAAATTCCTTCCGCAGTCAAAAGCGTTGCATCTTTACGACATGAAGCATCATCTGCAAGTTTAATTGGTTCAAGAGCCCATTTCAACTCATTAAGAAACAAAAATTCAGTTGTTGATATATCATGTTTAATCGACAAATCAAGTAAATCTTTTGATATGTGCTTTTTTAGACATGTAAAGTACTCAAACATTTTAAACATAGAGTTCTAGTGAGTTTTACAATCTAGGACAAGTGACAACTCCTTGCTTTGTACCAACAACATATATTTCTGCAAGACTTCATTTTTCACCAGACTTTTTAAAAATATCTTTACCACCTTTTGCACCTTTTTGAGTACTTTCATTATTTCCACATTGAAAAGTTGTATTTTGTTTGATGCTGTTGCAGGGATCACTATACCAAAACCTTCTTCATACATTTCTTCATCTTGATCATCATCGAAATCTTCACCTGCAATATGAGTCACACTTCTGTTTTTAAACAATACATCTCACACAGCCAGATGCACACCATGTGCATAGCAGAGTTGATGATTAAGTTGAGAAATTTTTACCAATTTCTTCATTACTGAGGTGCCACCAGAGACAATGCTGACAACAGATATCTGCATGTTGGTTATTCCAAAATCAGCAACTGTTTCTCCAACAACTCTAAAATTTTCTCAGCACCATATGATTCAAGCGTTGTCATAAAACCCAAATTTATGACATTGTTTTGGCAATGAACATTGATTTCATGTATCTTCGGCAATAAACTGAAGTATACTCGTCCACAGTCACACTGAAAGGGGTGTTGGCTTTAACTTTCGTTTCAATTTCGACCTTTATCTCTTTTTGAATGTCATCGTTTTCACTGTGATTTAAATTTATAATACTTGAGTCCGAAGAGGGAAGGCAAAAACCTTTGGCACTAAGTGACTCATGAATGAACTTACTTTTGCCTGTAGAATAGATAGAAAAACCATCCACAGCTACCAGTTGAGAGACAATACTTTCCACACTTTCTTTTTTTACATTGACGGGATCGATTTTTGCTTTCTCAGAAGTACAAGGTTATCTTTGCTTTTTAAGCTAAGGTTGTGCTTGCTTTTCAGGTGACAAAAAAGACTGCTAGTTGAACCACGTTTAGATGATATTTTTTTTTGAACAATGAATACAACTAGCTCCGTCACTGTCATCATCATCTCGTGTTAAATGTTTCAAAACTTTTGACTAATTATTACGTTCCATAACTAAATGGCACTGCACCTGAATTTCTGCTGCTTGCTCTTGCACAATGACTGAAATAAACTGGCTCAAACAGTTCAACAATCGAGGCATCAAGTTTTGTGTCGCTACAATGGGAACGGTCACAATCAATTTAATTTAGATACAAGTGTCGTGAAGATACTAGCTCACAAAACCAGGAGTTTTTAGTCAAAAAACCGAGAAATGGGAAAGCTTAGAAAGTTGCTAAATCCCAGGAATTTTCGAAACCGGGATCCTGGCTTTCAAACCCTAATTATTACACACCTAGTGAACAATAAGTATTGTTACGTCACAGAAACAAGATAAAGTACAAGAACAAAGTAATGAAAATATGTAAAAGATTTTACTCCAAAGTAAAGATGCTATAAACTGCAGGAAAATTTGCATTAACATTTAGTAAGCTGGAGTTTTGGTTTATCAAAAAACTTTCCGCAATTCTATGCTTGTACGATGTGATTCTGATTTTAACATTATTCCAGTCTATTTTGTGGTCTAAATCCATAGCATGTTAGCTCAATGCTGACTTTTTGGTGTTAAAAGTCTTAACTTCATCAACAAGCTTCCATTTTTTTGGTTTTAATGCTACATTCCTTTTTCCCTACATACACAGTATTGGCAAAAGCTAGTTGTATCTATCTCGGCAAGAAATTTGATACAGAAGACTATGTTTTGTTGTAAAGCTATTGCTTTCAAAAAAACAATGCTGTTGTTCATTTTTACAATTGAGCTAGTGGTTTCACACATACTAAAACCTTAGAGGGAACACTGACGTCACCTCAATTTTAGATTTTATTTATTGAATATACAACCAAATTTCTACAACATATCATAATCCTAAAAATACATAAAAATCAACATTTTGTCTCACCAAATTTTTTATGACAAAAAGTAAAAGGTTTCGTTATTATTTTGAGATGAAGCTTTTACACAAATTGACTTGATCATATGTAGTTTAAAGCCAACTGTTAGAAAGCTACAATATTTCAGAATTTCAGCAAAATGACATTTATTTTTCTTCCACAGCCTCAAAATATCAAACATCTTTATTTAATTAATTCCTAAAATTTTTGTGCAATCATAAGGTATTCCTAAAAGAATGAAAAAATAAACTCTTCCGTTTGAACCTAAAATTACAAACAAATATGTACGAGGGGGATACCAAAAGTTCTGCACAAACTGTAATATTTTTAAAACAAAGAATCATGAAATAATGAAACAAAGTATTTTTCTACATAATCTCCCTGCAAGTCAATGCACTTTCTCCAATGCTCTGCAGCCTTCTTTATTTCTTGTTCAAACCAGTCTTTTAACATGGTCTTAACCACCTCATTCACAGCTTACTTCAGCTCACTTTCACCCCCAAATCTTCTGTCATGAAAAGGGTAAGCTTCCTTCTACTTGTTCTAGGGAGGCTCTTCTTGCTTGCCCTCCCTTTCCTCCTTGGAATCTGCCCTCTTTCATGGTGGAGTCCACCCTTTCCTCTCCATGCTCTCATGCTGATCTCCCTTTCTCTCGCCAAGGTGTGGCTCTCGCCCATCTTGACTCTCTCCCCCCTCATGATCTGGTACTCTGGACAGACGGCTCTGTTCCTTTTCCTTTTGGTAAGGGTGGCTCCGGCGTTCTTGCCAACTGCTCTCTCTGTGGCACTGAGGCCACTCTTTCCTTTTTGGCAGACCTAGTTTGTTCCAGTTTTTCTGCTGAAGCCTGCGCCATTCTGCATGCTCTTAGCTGGTCTCGGCAGCACCATAAAGTCTGCCAATTCTCTTCTCTTCTCCTCCTGCCTGACTCTTGTTCTGTCCTTGCCACTCTGTCCTCTCCTCCATCTTTCCTGTTATCTCAAACTCTGTGGCAGATCTGGCAAAAACTGTCTTCTCTCTCCTCCTGTTCTATCAAACTACAATGGGTCCCCGGACACTCGTTTCTCCCGGAGCACGACGCGGCTGATAAGCTTGCCAGACAGGGAACACTGCTTGCACCTTCCGCAATCACTTGTAGTCTCTCTCCTCTTATCTCTCATCTTTTCTTGGACTGGAGGCGTACTGTCTCTTCAAAGTATTTTGACACACAGGTTCCCTCAATTTCCACTGAGGAACTTGTGCTCCCTCGTCATGCTCGCTGTGTCATCTCTTGTCTTTGCTGCAATGGACACAGCCTCTTTTAGGTTCTTATCTCTCTAGGATTGGCAGAATCAAGAATCCTTCTTGCAGCGCCTGCGGACACTCATCCCAGGACACTTCTCATCTCATTCTGCACTGTCCAGCTACGGACTCTTTGCGCTGCTCACTCTTTGGTGACTCTCTGTCTTTTTATGACCTCTGGTCCAGACCCTGGGAAGTTGCCTGGCTTCTGAGGCTCCATGTCTTCCACCATGCCCCCATCCCTCGAAAGGGGTTGGGTAACCAACAACAACAAAAGGGTCTTTGAGTGGCCCAAATAGGTAAAAGTCGCTAGGAGCAAGATCTGGGCTATAAAGCTGGATGAAGAAGTAATTGCCACTTCAGCTCATGTAATTTAGCCATGGAAACTTTTGCTGTGTGGACACGTGCATTGTCCTGCAAAAAACGGGAGTGCTTATGACTTTTTCTAGGCCTGACTCTTGGCCGTTTGTAGTTGACTGTGTGAAGGAGACTAGAATAGTAGGCAGCATCGATTGTCTGCTTTGGAGGGAACATTTGCTATGCCCCTTGTACAGAACTTTTGATATGCTTTGGGAGGAGCTTTTGGTATGTTCCTAATACAAAACTATTGTGTACAACTTTTGGTATGCCCCTTGTACATATAACTTGGAAATACAACGATAATGTTTGATTTATTAAGGCAGCTATGTATGGTGATGCTGTAAAAAAAATTATACTATAAAATGCAATTCTGTGTTTGTGTGTGTGTTTACTCCTCCAAAACTACTAGACATTAGAGCATCAAACTGGCATGATTAATAACCACCCCAGAGTGAGTGTTATAAGGGGTTGTGATATCACAATGATGTCACAACCAAAGATAGTTATTTTAAAATTTGCATTTATTGACTAAAAAAGGCAATTTTTTGCTTAAACAACAGCCAGTACCCAACTTACCAACTTCAACAAATTTCACTTCTTTAGGATGTCACAAAACGCCATACTTCATGATTAATTGTAAACTTTGTTTACCTAATTTACTCAAAAACTACCGATCGTAGAAATGCAAATAAACACTTTTTTGGTAGATATTTGCAAGATGCTCTTAATAAAAACAAATCTAGAACTATTTAAGCTGAATGACAATGCAGCAAAAAATCCTTTATTTAGGCATTTTAAGTCTTCCAAGCATAGTTAGTTAGTTAGTTATTCAGTTTTTATCTGGTGTTTTCCCTTTAGCAGAGATGGCCGGATTTACCCCATTCCTTTTGCAATTGCTCGCACTCCGTCCCTCCACTTATCTCGTCTCAGAGCATCCTCCTTCTTCAAACCAACTTTCTCTGTCTCCTCTTCCACTTGCTTCTTCCAGGTCTTCTTTGGTCATCCTCGCTTTCTCTTGCCAGTCACTTCAAGATTCAGAGCAATGCTCAAAACACTATCGTCATCCCTTCTCAGTACATGTCCATACCATCTAACTCCATTTGCTGTTGCTAACCGGTCTATCGTTTCCTTCAACCCTAACATATCTGATGTTTTTTTTATTTTTTCTCCTCGCTTCAGACCTGTGCTATATTGATATAATAGGTTTGGTGCCTTCAACACAATCTTTCACTAACATATATAAAAAAATGGTTATTTTTTTAAACACAATATTTCTATAAAATCGGTTCACTTGAAAATAACTTTGTGATCTCATTTCTCAACCGAATTTCAAATTTTTAATTAAACAATTTGAAGGGTATGTCAAGCCAATTCCGAGAAACATTAGATTTAATACTTTACTATTTGTTTGTTGCAAAAAAAATTGAACATTAACACCTGTAGTGCAACTTTTTATCCCTTTCTAAAAAGTGGATACCAGTAAAAACATGTAGGTTTAATATGTAAAGATTGTGAAGGTATTGACTATTAGTGTCAATTAAAAGCTGAGAAAATTTACTTTACACCCACCTGTAACCTGATGGCGTCACTATCAAAGATAATCATTTTAAAAATACTTAAGGCTAAGGATTAGTTTATTACGGCTGATCAGAAACTGATTGCAATACATGAATTTTCAATTTTAGTTAGAAATTTTCCCATTATTCTTGAGTAACTTGCCATTTTTAGAAAAAAGTTAGTTCTTTGGTACATTTTGACTATTTTCCATCAAAAGCATACTTCTTAGCCATTATATATATAAATTTTCAAACAGATTGATTTCAAAATAAAGTTTTTAAATATATTCAAATGTAGTCTGCCAGTCAAAAACACTCAAAATTTTTGTGTCTGGGTTTCACACAATTTTAATATCTGCAAAAACTAAGTCCCGTTGTACAATTTGATTTTTCTTTTTTAAAGGTGTGCTTTTTGGCATTATCAATTAAAATTTTCAAAAAGATTCATCTAAAATTTAAATCTCCAAAAATTTTCAAATATAGCCTCCTCCAAGCAAAACATTGCTGAACCCCAAAACAGAAGGTGGATAAAGATGGTCCTGTTTTATCTTTTGCAACAAAATATCATTCTCCAGCTACAGGTCGTCTAAACATTTAAGCAATATCCTTTGCATTCTGTGAAGCTAGTCCAGCCAGCAGATTTGATATTCTTAACCTTAATGTTACAGATGAGGGTGCTGCTAAAGTAATAACTTAACTGTAAGTGGTTTATATCGGGTTTCTTTGCACTTATCATGGCTAAATTTATGGCAGGATCAAGTAACATGCACTCAGCCAGAGGCTTTAGGTCAAACAAATAGGCATACAATTACGAAAAAATAGTAGGCAGTGATCCTAACATTTAATGCTAGCAATTCCCTCAAACTGTGCCACATAAAAAGCAACATGACATCATTTATCCCAATGATTTTTGTTTCTTTATTGTTCACTATTTTCATGAGGAGGCTTTCACTAAGTCACAAAATATATATACCACTAAATAACTAATTTGTGCTATCAGAAAACAAAAGCGATGATAGCATTCATTCCCAACTTTGGATTTGTTCTACATTTATTTGAAGAAACAGGAAAGAATTTATGCAATGATAGAGAGTTTCTAAGACCACTCTAGATTGAAACCAATTGCACTATGATCAGATTTAGGGACGTTGGGGTGATATCCATATTACTACCAATTTATTGCTTATGGTCTTAGAACAATTTGGTGAAACCCAGCTTTGCCAGCTGAACTGATGTTACCAATCTGACACAACTAACTGGTAGCCTTGCGAGGCAAAGCTAGCTAGTAACAGAAAAATTTGCTTTAAATAAACAAAAATGTTGATTTGAACAATGCAATATCATGAATAAAAAAACTGACCGCAGCACGATCTAGAACTTTGACAGAGTTTTTTTCAGCAACACCTTTCTTAATTAATTCTTCTTTTAAAGCATCCATTGGAAGACTTTCCCAGTTTCCAAACACCACAATGTCAATATCGCTGCGCAATATAAATAAATATTGTAACTAAAATAACAACAATTAACTCATTGAGTGATCTCACAATTATAAATTAAGTGAAATATATAATACAACCAACAACTAGTACAGCAGCAATTACCAAGTTACCTTGTTGGGAGATACAAATCTGTTCGAAAGCTTCCAAACACGTCAACCTAACATAGCAATTAGTTAACAAATCATCTAGATCTTGAATAACTCAGCTTTCATTTAGAAAGTAACTTTTTGCAAGAACTTAAGTTACTAAATAATTCAAGTTTCCGTTCACCAGTACTTCACTTGGTAGTGTAGCCTTGGCTAATTAATAGAGCCAAGCATGAAGACATATTCAAACTTTTTTGAAGCAATTTGACAGAATGTATTTCATTTTTTATAGTGGTATAACTTGAACTTAAATAAAATAATGTTTCTACTAAATATTTTGATTACCAAACCCTCTTGACCTTACAACATGGCTGTGAGACAACTCTATTCTTGTATCAATAACGCTTAAAAAAATAGGACACATTTGCAATTTTCTGTCAAAATACATCGCAATATCTGTATTCAAATTACCTTGGCATTTGACCACAAGTGAAGAACAGCTCTCGTCACAGATTGGATCACATATTGCCTAACACATCTTTCCATTTCAGTGGGTCTCAAATAGTTGTAAAAATCTTCTATTTCATCATGTAATCTACATGTCAAATTACTATAAATCATACAAAACAAGACATAGACTGAATACTACATAAAGTATAGATATTAACAGCAAGTAAACCACAGTTAGTTTTAGTTTCTGGTTCAGATATTGGTAACTGACCAGTTTCTAAATAAGAGTTTATTACAACTTGACCAAGGATGAAATTTCATACACAACTTGCACAACTGCAGGTTAAAACCAGACTTTAATATCTTGATTACATGAGATCACAACAATGATTTTGACTCTGAAATCATTGTGTGCAATTTCACTACCCCCACACTCGCACTTTATGCTAGGTTTACAGCTATGTGTGATTTAGATATTTTAAGATGATGTAATCTGCTGATTGTTTACATATTTTAGTACCCTGCCTATTGGCAGGTTCATTGCTTTTCTTTCTTCCACACTTCCTATCTTCAGCTTTCCTACTAGTTTGAAAATATGACTTTGCATCATCTATGAAATCCAACCTATTCATTCTTCTTCTTCACCTATCTCCTTCTCTATGGTCTTCCATCACATCTTATAATTATGTCATAGAGGTGTCCAACTTACTGATTCTGTCTTCTTGAATTTATCATGCATTTTATTTTGTTCATCAAAGTTTTAAGACCTTATTTGCTTCGATTTCTGTCCAAACAACCTCTCTCTTTTTTGTTCTTCTAATCTTATGATGTCTACTGTGCTTAGCATCCATGTCTCTTAGCCACTCCTCACTCCATATTAGTCTTAATCTTTTTTTTGCAGAGTCTGAGCGAGATGCACAAAGTTTCCTTCCTTTCACAAAGCATTGGTTTTGCCGTTGTAATTACAGTTATCTCTTTTTTACAATATGCACTCTCTGCAAATATGATTTCTAAATATTTGAAACATGTCACTTGCTCTATTCAATTCCACTTACTGTGATGTTTGCAAATACAGTAGAATTCACTTAATATGACTGCCTGCTATGTACGACCGTTTTCACTTAATAGCTTTAATTTTTGCCATATAAAACTCTCTGTTTACTACGATCAGTTATCAGATATCATGACGTTTTCTATTTCTGTCAACTTGTTCTCTCCAATTTGGCCACCTTCTGTTTGTATAACTTTCATATAGAGCATAGCAATCACACAGAAAACACATGACACAGCACTACATGAGTTTGCTGTGTGACTGTCATATTCTATGTAAAATACGTCATAATTCAAGTACGATTTTTTACTAGTTATGCGATAAATTAGCCAAACAGTCATTTCAGAAAATTTCTCTTCAAAAGTAACATGTCAAAATATGCAGTTGATATGCTGAATGTAAAGCATAAATTGTTGCAACCTTTTCTGAAAAACGAGGCCCAGACCTGAGCAGAAGTTGCTCAATGAAGGGAAAACAACCAAAAACATCAGTGCAGCAGTGAAAACAAAAATGTAGATGGTCTTTATGATTGGTACAAGTCACTACATCAAAAGATACAGTAAATTGCCCACTTTTGAAGCAGAAATCAGAGCAATTGGCCCAAGAGATGAGCAATGATGATTTTACATTTACAGAAGGGTGGTTTTCTCACTGGAAACTTCAGTATGGATTGGAGTGGAAGGACAAAGTGCAGGGTGAGTCCAAAGAGGCAGATGAACCAGCAGCAAATTCCTAGACTGAAAGCAACGTTCCTGAGTCAATTGGCAAGTATAGACCAGGCAACATCTACAATACCAATGGGACTGGATTTTATTTTTGCATGCTTCCCGACTCCACATGTGTTGAAAAAAATAAGCATTTTGAAAAAGCATCAAAGTTGCTAAAGATCATCTAACTGTGCTTATATGCACCAATATGGCTGACTCAAAACAATAGACTGTTAATAATTGAAAAATTAAAAATGCCACATCACTTCAAAATTGTGAAGGTATTTCCAACAGACAGCAATTCTCTAACAAAACTTGTAGATGGCATCTATTATCTTGACAAAGTTGATGCTAAACTGGTATTTTCAGCTTTACAAAAAAAATAGAAAGTTGTGTCATTGGTGTACAGCTGGTCAGCACAAGTAGATGTTTCTCTAAAGCAGATCAGAGTTGTGTTTTTGCCACCTAACACCACAGCTTTAATTCAGCTATGCAACAAGAGTGTAATTAGAGCACTGATAGCATAAGCATGCATGAAATTTACTGTAGAATTATAAAAGCTATCGGTTACTCAGCAGAAGACCTCAAAACTGCAAATGAAATGTAAAAGAAATTTCTATGTTGCATGCAATGCATATCATCACAGCATCATGAGCAAAGATTAGTGCATTATGTTTTAAAAACTGCAGGGTCAAAGCAAAATGCAAGGCCAATGCTTAAGAGGAGGCTGTTGAGGATAAAGAAAACATCAGCTTGCCTAAATATCCACTTCCTATGACACAATATGTATTTTTGCAGTGGGTAGACACAGACAAGAAAGTTGAATTTGCTAATGCATGAGAAACAATTGAGCAACATGAAAAAAAAACGTTGTAATCTATGGAACACTACTTGATTTTGAAGATGAAGTCAATGCCACTGACTAATGTGAAGTATCTAAAGAACCTGATTCTAGGCCTGTGACACAAAATGCTGACATTAGATTCATGCTTGATCAACTCAGAGTAGGTCTAAAAATGAGTTTTTGTTAATGGAAGAATTTGATAGCAGTGCTAGACAAGTTTGTGACTTATTACAAAAAAACTTGTTCAGCAAAACATCATGGACGTTTAGCGTCAAAAAGTAATTGATATACTGCAACCTTACATGAAGTAACTATTTCATATTTTTGTCATTTTGTGATAGTTGAATCGATCATGGTGTAGAGCAGCTTTGGTTATTGTGACTAATTAGATATTATAACCAAAATGGTTTGGTTCAAAGATGGTCATAATAAGTGGAGTCTGCTGCAATTTATTTTACTGATATGTATCACCTTTGCCTTTTCTGTGGTTTACCTGTATCTTACACCTTTCTGCAATTACAGTGAGCTTTATTATCAAGCTCTGCAGTATTTGCTCTGAACCTTCAGCATGGTTGTCTTCAAATACTAACCAACTGACTGGTCTTCCCCAATTTTGATTTACACTTTAAGTCATCTATTGTTTCTTTTACCACAGCTTTTGCATATTTGCTAAATAAATCTAATAAAATCAAGCAGCCTTATTCCACACATCTCCCAATACCACTTGATTCCATGTTTCTTCTGTAGAATTTCACAGTTACAACTTTATAGAGTACAAACAAATCTTGCTGTCAATCATCAGTCACTTCTATCCAGTACAGTTCTTCATAGAACCACCATCATTCTATCACACCATGCTAGAGTGAAGTGAGATAAGATGGATAAAATAATCTCCAAGACACATGAACAGATCTTGTTGCAGCTTACTTACTTTTGACACCAAGAAGGTGCATAATTACTTCTGGTGCTCTGGTTCTCAGACCTGGTTTGAACCCAAACAAATCATATCCCGCCATTAAATTTATCTTTATTTTATCCAACTGCGCAAGACTTTCAGGACTATTTTAGATGCATCTGCACTTTAGAAAATCACTCAATGCTATCCACACTTTGTTGCATGTGGATTCTTTTCAAGCCGCATTGAAATGATTTTTAAAAAGTTTATTGGTCACTTTACCCTTGGGCACATATCTTGACAAAACCTCATCAGATCTGTTTCTCACCTTCTTCAAGAATTTTCTAACTTTTCTATTACAATGCCATCACATTCTTATGCTTTGCCACTTGAGGACATTTTTATGCTCAATCTTTTTATTGCCTAAATAACTTCACTCCGCCTTCATCTATATTCTCATCCTTCTCCTATCTTCCTATATATAGCTAAGAGAAACAAACCTTTTTTTGATTCCATTTTTACTTCACACTAAATGTGTCTGTCAAAACTGTGCCATCTTTGCTAAATGGCTGGTGCTTTCATTATTCTTTTTCGTTTAAGTCTCTCACCAATACATACCATGTATTTGTTCCAACTTTCCCTTGTAGTTTTTCAATTTTATCTCCCTGCTGTTTCCACAATATCTCTCTTGCTTACTCTTTCTCTTTGTAATTCGTTGGCTATCCTCTACAGTTTCCTTTCTTTTTCTGTATTCCTACTTTTCCAAATGCATCTCCCATTTATAATCTTTATCACTTCTTCAGAAACCTATCGTTTTCAAGTGATACAAATCACTGTTGGGCTATCGTTTTTTTTTCAAATTTCAATGCCCTTATTTTACCAGTACATATCCCACCTGAAAGCTTCTCCAATTCCCAAACTTTTTGAAGTGTATGTGTCTTCAGAATTGGTTAAGCACATTGTTTGTTACTGATAATTTTTACATTTATATATGCTTGCTCTGCCTGAACTACAGAAAACTACCAACATGTTTCCACAAGACTTTTACACTTGAGTACCATATTACAGTATTTTAAGTCATTTCTACCTTCTCCAACAGCATTTCTATTACTTATTCCAATCACAAACTTGTTGGCTTTATTTTGTTTAAAAGTTCTTCACAGGTAGTTATACCCTTCTACTTTTTATCATGATAGTTGGGTGAAAGCATATGTCACACTATTACCACAAACTATCTCATGCTTGCTCAATAGTACAGCAGTGAGCGTATCTACATTGCAACCACTAGACTTGGATTCAATTCTCAATCACCTTGACAGTCATAGCAATGACTTGAAAAATGGTATTTACAGCTTTGGGACCAAAGGTGGTTTGAACAATCAACTTTTATGGAATAGCCAAACCAATATTTTAGCGCACTGCCAGAAAGAAACACTCACTGCTATTACTAATTGAGCTATGGTCCCAAGCTTCATCTCAATCGTAACTATATTCCATTTTCTTTTCATCAAAGACATAGTCACTAGATTAGTTAGAAATTTAAAAGCTTTTGCACTTAAACACAATCAGTTATCAAGTGCAGATAATGATTTCTCAAGATAAGAATGTAGATGCACTTTTATGACATTTGTCAGAGTGGCATTCAGATAATTGGCATTTTATTGTACTTTGGAAAAACCCAGCAAGTTTGCTAGCAATACCCTTGGAAAATGCATAACACATTTCTATCTATCTTTATGTCACAGGAAAGTGGTGGGGCCAAGCAGTCTATCCATTGTGACATAACACTAGCTCATGTACATGAATGAACAACAACCTACTCTGTATGAAATATCTCTTTTGCCTTTCTCTCACTTGGTTTCTCCATGGTCCACAAAGACATCTACTTGTTCGCAATCAATGCTACACCTCTTAGGCTTTTACTAACACATGTGTAAATCACACTCATTTAATTAGCTAATAAAATATTTAGATTTCTTCCAACACATGTCCTGTCAAACTAAAAATGTTCAAGCTAAACCTTTGCATTGACACTTACTATTTTTTCCTTCCTCAGCATACTTTTCTTGCATTTAACATTGCAGCCTTGTCTAGGTTATTAACCCTTTAACTGGCACCTGCATCTTAAGATGTTTGGCGACTGACAGGCGACCTCGTCTTAAGACGCAACAGCTCTCTCTCTCTGACATGTCCTGTTAGACACTAATTTGCTTGGTTTGCTGCCTCTGTAGTTAATCAATAAATATCTTCATGATTGAAATAGTTGCCACTTATGTTTTTTACGTGATTATTTATTACTTATTGCGGCATTTTTCCTTATTGATTAGCAGTTAGTTTTTAATGCTACTATTGCGTGGGTGTTTTTCTGAGTTCAATATTGAAATTCTTTCAAGCAATATTGACATTAATCAACATTTCAATTTTTTTATTAGAAATTCATTCATTCATTTTATTAGAAAGTTTAGTGTTATGTGCTTTCAGTTAAATAAAATAAATTGTTTTAATAAAACCCATAACAATGCCTCAGCCTAATGCACCAAAAAGTAAGAAAAGAAAATTGACTGACAATTGAGAGGAGGTTGGCAAAGTCAGGGACAACTACATAGACTAAGTGCCACTGTTTTTATGGAAAGACACTATCCATGTCCATTACCTCTTATGAATAAAGGTTGGCAAAAACAAAGGGATTGTTGTGTTTGTGTGAACAACTTGGTGCAGTGAATGCAAAGTAGCGCTATGTATTGGAAAGTGCTATAAAGATTACCACACTTTGGAGAAATTTTGAGCAGTTGGAAAATAAATAAAAGGAACTAATAAAATATTATTTTAAATTTATTAAATTTTGTTGTAAATACATAATAAATTTTGTCATAAATACATAATAAATTACTAAAGTAAATAAATAGAATTCTGAATAATACTGAGTGTCAATGCAAAAAAAAATTAAATGCCTGGCTATACGGTACTCAACAGCTGATAAGCACAATTTGCCCAAACATCTAAACGCCACCTACTTCCCCCACCCACTATTGGTGCAGGAGATGAGAAAAATTGTCTTAGTGCCTGCTGAAGATTACAATAATACTCGCTCTAGGCTCTATCTAATTTTTATTGAAATTTTACCATTAGAAATTAGTAACATTAAAGGTGAAGAAAGTGCAAAATCAACCTTTTTTTGATGATACAACGTACCCCTCATATCTGAGATGTGCCATCTTAAGGGTTAAACAAACTTGCTTTATTAACAGCCTGAGAAGTTTTAATTCCTCTTTTGCCACTATGGAACCACCACTGGTCCTGTTTACAATCTTATATTTTAATGGGTTAAGTTTTGTCATCAGAAGCAATTAAAGATGAGAAAAAATACATTGAATGGTTTTCTATGGACTTCTCAATGTCATAGTTCTTCATGCACCACAATATTTAGTCCAGGTCACTTATCAAATAATATTTGACTTCCGCCCAGCATTTCATCAGCTTAAACAAATGTAGTTTCAACTCACCATCAGCATATAAAGCCTTCAACAGTCATACTTCTAATACATGACATACTATGACAACATGCTTTGCAAACTAGCACATCAATCACTTTGACTAGAGGTGAGCTTTTTTGTTATAATTGCAAGGGTGCAGACGCATAACTGCATAGTACGTCTGTTAGTTCTTGCATCATGAAAGCAAATAGATTTGCAACTGGATCAAAAAAACCTGTCAGTGTTTAGCTTCATTTACTGTTTGAAAAATTCTATATTGAGTATGCTGGTTTGTCAACAGGGGCAATTTTGGCAATCAGGTGGCTAATTGTTATGATTTTCAAAGATGGGGGCAATACCTTTTTAAGAGGCAATTTTGGAATTATCAATAGTGCTAAGAATTGATTTCTAAATAAGAATAAATCCAAATTTGAGCAACAAAGATGTCAAATGCATAATCAGCACAGCTAGAAATGTTTCATCATGATGTTGACAAGACAAATATACTGACAAGATTAGTAATTTTTTTCTCAAATTCTAAGACACTTAATGGCATTTTTTAAATACAACAACTTTGGATATCAGAGAATTGGATATAACATCTTTTCTTTTAGCCTATAAGAGATTGTGTCAAGCGGTGTTGATAATATTCCATGAACCGTAATTTATATTGTAAAATATTCCACATTAATGAAACGGATATTAAAGATTTTTGCTTTTAAGGGAGTCTTTCCAAGATCCCAATGATAAATTTCAATGTAGTTATAAGTTATCAGTTATAAGGGACTTATGAATTAAAATACAGTGCTGTAATTTTATGACCAACTTTCATTGGCAGGCTTCCAAATTTCATATCTTGCTTTGCCCTTTTTAAATTCAGCAATAAAACTTTTAACTGTGCTGCACAGCAATTGTATAAACTTGATCAAAGAAAAACGACTCTTCCAAACAATTGACACTTTAATAACATAATCTCGTTTGCATCTCATGTACAGTACTGTACAAGGAACTGTACATACATAATTTCTTGGAATTTGGAAAAAAACTTGTTTTTGTATTTTAATCAGTTCTATTGGTTTCTGTACTAAGAAAACTTGAAATAAGCTTTGATTGCAGCATTTTAAAGCATTTTAGAAGTTGTATATGGCCTGTCGAGTCAAAATTTAAATCTGTCAAAGATGAAGAGCTGGTTCAAGTGGGTCTCTTACATCCAAAGTTGACTTGTACTTTAAAGAATTGTGACAAGGAATAAATCCAAATTTAAATAACAAATCAAGATGTTAAAATGCATAAATTGTTTTTGCTGCTTCCAGCTTTCTTATTCTGACTGGCATTTGCGCTTTGTACATGGTGATAAGTGACCTGCAGCAGATATTGCACTGATCTATTTCTTGACGTGCAATCATGTGCTAGTGATCATGCAGATTGTTAGATTGATGATACCTACTGTTAAGCTTGTGAGTAACTAATTGCCCCTGATAATTTTGATTGCAACGTCATATGATGAGTCTGGATAAGAAAGAGTTAACCCAAAGCAGAGAGTAATTTCAAGCCAATTATAGCTGATTGCTTTATGCATAATAATAGCATAAGAAAGTAATAACAATTTTTTAAATTACAACTTTTTGTTTTTCTTTTAGTTTTCTTTAAATTTAGTAAGTTTATTGCAGAAAGTTATGGTTTCTAATGCTGAAAAAGCAAAAATTAATTCTTGTTCTTATTTTGTGGAGTATATTAAGTTTAGTTTTTTGCCATGTCTATCAAATATACAACATACCATGTGTCTTTTGTGTAAGAAAACTCTTGAAAGACCACCTAAGGAGATTTCATCCTGACAAAGCAAACAAATCAATGGAGTTTTTTCAAGCTTTAAAAAGAAGTTATACTCAAATTACCATAAGCAATGTCTTCAGTAAGAAAGTTGACCAAAATGTCAGAGAATTGATAGCTTTTTGCAACGTCTCTAAGGCAACTGAGAAAAAAAGTTTGCCCTCTACAGTTGGAGAAAGTTTGCCAATACCTGCTGTTAAAGAAATTATTTCTCCTGTGATGTACAAACAATCTGCACCAGTACTTCAAGCTGTTTTACTGAGTGATACTACCGTAAAGTGAAAAATTGATGAATTGGGAGCAAACGTCGAACAACAGCTATGTGAAGTGTTACAAAAAACTTCTTTCAGCTTACAACTGGATAAAACCACAACATCAGACAATAATGCATTACAAATAGCTTATGTCTGTTATTAAGTTGATAGAAAATTATTGAGCACCTTATATTTTGCAAGTATCTAGAAACAGACACTAAAGATCCAACATTATTTCAAACTTAGTCAGCCTACTTGCAAGACAAATTTATCCCCCTTACAATCATTGTAGCATGCTCTAGTGATAATGCCACAGCAATAGTAAGCAGATATCACAGATTTTCATCTACTTCAGCAAAAACATTCCCAGCTGTTTAGTGTGCATAGTGAAATAAACCACCAGCATGCAAAATGTTTTACTCCACATCTGCAAAATTTTTTGGGTGTTGCTGTCAACACAATTAACAAAATAAAACCTGAGGCCAAAAACAACTAATTGTTTCAACAGCTGCGCAAAAAGAACAATGAAAAATTTGAGCGTTTCCTACTTCATACCAAAGTTCATCAGTTGTCAAAAAGTGAATCTCTATCAAGGTACTGCCAACTTCATATAAATGTAGTGGAGTTTCTTGATAAAGAATCTGATCTTGCTAAAGATGTAATTACCTGCCATCAAGATACCAGTTATCTAGCAAATTTTTATGAGAAAATTAACAGCACAATAAACAAACTCCAAGGAAAAAATGTTACATTGGTTCAATGCAAAACCATAATACATCGTCTAATTAACAAACTGGAGCTTTTCCAGCAAATCTAAAACAAAAGAGATTTTTATCACTTTTCTTGACTTTTGAAAGTGTCAGATGATGTCACTGACATTCATTTGCTCAAATTACATTGAACACCAGAAAGCTATTCAAGAAGACATGCATGCTTGATTTAAAAATCTGCTCAATCCTTTTAATCCAAGTTTTTCCATGGGTGGTACAGCCATTTGCTACTAACATGCATAACTGCCTATCAACTTGCAAAGTGACAAAAAAGCTCAGGCGATTTTTAACTCTTTCGCTCCCGCAATCATCGATTGATGATCTCGTGTTTTCAGTGTTTACCTCAAATTTTTTTAAATTGAGTTACAAAATTAGTTTACTAGAAAATCGATTTGTGACTTTATTTTTCATTCGATTTTCATAAAATTTTCAAAAGATCACGCTTATTTCCTCACGCATCGGATGATGTATAATTTGTGCCCTAATTCTTGGATTTTTATACCCAAAAACAGTTAAAAAGACCAACAACCCAGTTGCAGACGACAAAATCGACCAAATTCTCAGCACGTGCCAACTACACTAAAATCAAATTGAGATTACATCTTTACCAAAAAACCAAACCCTTTATCATTGACACAGTCTGAAAACTACTCTTTTGGGGCATCTTTTGACAAAATTTCAAGCAATAATAATAAATTTCACGTTTTTAAATTTCCAAATTTTTTAGGGGTCTCAAAACCCCCCCAAACAAATTTGAATGGTAAGTAGATAAAAGTAAATTTAGTGCGTAAAAAATATCATATGCTGCTAAATACCGGTCTCATTTGAAAGCTTAGGAAATTTGCTTTCCAGCAATATATAATTTTAAATAGTTTAGACTAAGTGCTATATGATATTTACTGATCAAAAATGAGTACTGTACATCATATCAGTTCAAAACCCCCAAAATGTTTTGACTTACCTTCACTAAATTATAATTTTTACAAAAACTACATCCTATAAAAAGATAAAATAAATTGCAAATGTTTCACCAATAAAGTCGTCATTTTGTATCAAGTTTCCAAGGAGACAAGAAGCAAAATACAAGTTTAAAAGCTCGCAGAAGTTTGGCTTTCGTAAATCAAAGTTTGCTGTATCCCCCTTGTTTCTCAAGAAATGGGAAGGGTGTAAACAAGCTGCTGTTTCATTGTCAGTGACAGCATATTCTATTTAAACTTAATATTTTGTGAATCTTGAAGAAATTCCCTGTTCAAAAATACATAATGTTACATGGTTTAGGCTAACCTCTAGCAGATAATAACTGATCATATTTTAGGTACTGAATTTAACTACCAAAATTTGGTACCGGTCCGTACCGGTCAAAAAAAAGGTCATGTGTCTCAGAAAATTGCAAATTGTAGAAAACCTAGGCTCTTAGGTAAGTTTTGAGTGATGTACCTTGAAAGCTTATTTCCTTAGCATCATTTTGCGACCATTTCTAAAAAAATTGGTAGAAAATTAAATCTGTAGTGATCTTTGAGGTAAGGGTACCTCTTTAATTTTGAAGACAACTACCCCCAGTTGGGGGGGTTAATTTGCATAAAATGTGCATATTCAAAAAAAATGTTTTTTTTCTATTTGAAATCCTCAAGAAATGTAGATTTCAACGATATATCACACTTAATGTAAAAGTAGACAGCTGAGTAATGATTTACAAACAAACTTGAGGTACATAATTATGATTAATTATGATTGATTATGACAGTTTTTTGCGCTGCCACCTTACGGACATTTTTTTCGCTTTTCACGCGGGAGCAAAAGAGTTAACATTCATGGATGACCAGATTTCTGGATCAAGTGCAGTAATTGATTTCTAGATAAAAGTGAAGCTGTTTTTATTGGCTTTTCTCTAAGCATGTATTGTTGAGCCAGGTTTTAGTGAAGTAGTGTACAAGTATTAGAAATAAATACTGTGACTGATTTGAGACAAACAAGATTGTGGGACACAATTCGACTTAAGCTGGCTACTTTGCACTCAGCTTTTGCTAGTCTTACAGAGAAACACCAGGTGCAAGGGTTGCATTAGCTAGGACATGCTCCTGCATTTCAATAAAGTGTATTTGCTTTTGCTTACTTGTATTGTTGAGATAATTTTAAAGTTTTCTGTATACGTATTTCTAGAGACTAAAATTTTTGTACAAAAGCATGGGAACTAAACTTTTGTACATCGTTTTTTTATGGGAATAATTTGGACCCACACTTTCAAAAAAGGGGTAATTTTGTAATAAAGACCTCTAATAACAATCTTGATGAAATTGATTCTACAAAAGATGCTAGTTATCTATCAAAATTTGATTTTGTCTTAGATGAGCTAGCTGAAGTTTACAACACTAAAAGAAGATGAATGGTACAAATAAGCTATGTAAATTAGGTAACCTATCAAACATTGACCTGGTGTACATTAGGGTGTGGCTGTTCCCAACAATTTCTTATTTTTAGTCTAATCATGCTAAACCTTTAACTCTAAAAAGATATTGCCATTGACTTTATTGCCTACAGAAAAATAGTTATGAGCAAAAATGTGTTTATTGCACTGTTTTTGTATCACTGATTGTAGAATTCAGCTCAAAGATAAGTTTTTATTAAACAAGGGTGTTGCTGATGCAGCAAGTTCTACCTAAAACTTTCTATAATGTATCAACAATATTTTTAATGATACAATGGTAATTAGAAGTGTCATGCAATGCACTTATTGTTAATGTAAAAATTTCTTTGTGCATGAGTTTTCTTCTAAAACTATGCTCTCTGTTATGATACTATTCATTCTGCTATCCTTTATTCCTTTCTTTGTTGAGCTATTGTAATGAGACAATTGGCTTTAATCTCTGACCTGCTAATCTTTTATGTTTGTTAGTAGGATGTAAGTGGTAAAGAGATTAGCCAATAATTTAATCAATTAAAAAGCCTGGATACAGTTAGCTATTTGAAGAAGCACACAAGTAAAATTTTAAAAATTTACTGTATCTGCTTACTGTTTCCACAATGTTGCAAAAACTACTTAATTGATAGAAAGTAAGCCTAATTGTTATACCTAGTCAATTCAGCATGAAGCAGATAAAATGCCAGGAAAGGCAGTTGAATGTGTGGATACAGGATGAAAATTTGCTAAGTTTATTGAAGATATTGAATGTGTTTATCAATTTAACTTGTAAACTAGATATTTGACACTCATAAGATTGTATATGTATTGATGAAAAATTAAGTTAATGAATAACTAGCACCACCAGAAATTCAAATCTTTACATCTCTACTTTGCCCATGGATGTAAACTTCCCACTCATCAGCAAGTATTGGTATGCTTTCTAACAAATATGGATGAGCAAAGTGAAAAGAGCTGGTCAAACAGTAAAAAGTTGGTTAAGCTTTTTAATAATAATGTAGTACAAGAAGTTTTGATCCACTACAACAAACCCAAAACAATTCATATTGAAGAAAAAGAAATGGCAGAAAAAGTTAAACCAATGCATATAGAATAAAAGATCTGATAACATCAAATCCAAAGCAAAAAAGAGCAACAAAGCAGTCACAATGTGTCAAGATATGCTTGAGACAATGCAATGATGCTACAAGATTTTGGCCTAAAAGTGCTTTAAGATTGACGGAAGCATCGAAAAAGTGAAAAACAAAAATGAGAAAAATGTTGAGATAGGCATTAGCTTCTTGAAAAAGTATGACGACTGATAACATTGCATGCTATCAAATAAAAGGTTTGATAACGACAAGAGCTAAAAAGCTAAGACAAAAAAGAAGGCAAGAAGTATACCCATTAAGCTGCACTGACAGAAAGAAATATTGATAATGAACTGGCAACAGCTTTTTCCAATAATGAGTCCAGCAATGTTGAAGGTAGTTCTGACTCACAAATTGGATGAGGTCCCTCTACTTCACAATCCCATAAATCAGCAAAAAAGATTGGAACCACAATTTTTGTTCCTATCAACATTTCAAAATCTTCCCTAATTGTTTCAACAGTTGTAAGTAACAAAATTTCTTTCACGGCACTTGTGCAACGTAACATTCAGTAATTGAAGTATGTAAGGAGGAGGCCAACAGAATTAATCAGGATTATTCACAGTTATGCAGATACAAATTTGTGCACGACTAATTATGTTGCACCACAGTTTCCTAATATTGGGCTGTCACAATACTTTGCAGCCAATTTACATCAATTCACACAGTGCACATTGTGGGTATTAATCTTTTAACAACATGGTAGTGACGCACTATCACAACGTTTGTATTTGGGTATTGGGTTGAAGAATAAATTGTTGCGGTTTGTTGATTTATTGTTTGCTTTGGGTTGGGTTGAATAGTTGACTGACAAGAATTTTCATGAAGAAGATTATTCAATTAACCATCATCAATATTAACTGGTCGACCAGAACGTTCATCATCAGTCAAGATAAAGCTACCGTTCTTGAAACGTGAAACCCAATTGTGTTCTTTCTGGCATAGCGTTTTCTCTGTATACAGCACAAATCTCATAAGCAGCTTTGGCAGCTATTGCACTTTCTGTCATGATTAAATACAAATAGCAATAAGTGTCAAAAATGCACTTTTTTTTATTAAAACAGTATTCTATTTTATACCTTAAAAAAAAACAATAAATCAACAAACTGCAACAATTTATTCCCCAACCCATTACTTTTTAGAAACTACTACCTTATTTGCCAAATATATTAAAGATAATTGGATTCCACCATGAATTAGAAACTTGCAATGAGATAAAAAGCTTATGTCATCTTTAGCATCGCATATAGCTGAAGTTAAAAAACTGCCTGTACTGGTTTTCAGTGAACATGGAATTGAAGCCATGTGAGTTCCAGCACTCACAAAGCACAATCAAAAAGCAAGCAAGTGAAATAATTTCACCACAAACCCTTCAATTGCTAAAGAACTGAAATGTTGCAAGCTGCATTTGTATGATGGTAGTTTACATTACAAGTGTTAATGCAGGCCATATAACTGCAGCTAGTATTTCTATTTTGCAAAAGTTGGAATGGCCTTTGACGTGGTGTTGCTATTGAATTGGTAGAATAATGCTCAGTCAAATCTGGGATAGCTTGTAAACTAAAATATCTAGAAGTCCAAAACTATGTCTTTTTACAAAATTTCATCAGACCTTTTGAGTATTTGACGGTAAATGATGCAACGAGTTACTGTTTTGCCTACTCTTTCATTGATGACAATGACTGCTCATCAATAAAGGAATTATGGAAGCACTCGTATGTCAACTTCAACCAGCAGGGAAAACTGAAATGAAGTATTGTAGCTTGCTTTAATGTTTGTAGATGGCGGCCAAAGTATTTTTTCACTCAACAAACTCAGTGCATTCCATAAAGCTCAGTGGAAGTCAAAAACCATTTTTTGCATTAAATTGGTACAACTTGAAAACAAAATTTTACAGGAAGTACCAGCAAAGGTTTTTGCCAAAGACCAAAATAGAATAAATTACAAAAGTTTGGGTACACTTCCATTAAAATTACTTGGTGATATGATGCTCCTTTTCCAGAAGCAGCAGCACACCGTGATATAAAGCTCCATCAGTTGTCATTTGCTTACCCTTATCAATCTATTGCTGAGCCACAACTTAAATTTAAGGCTCACCTTGTATTTGAATGAAGAGCATATTTCTCTAGCATTACTTTCTGACAAATCCTTTTCACAGAGAAAGAATGTTTGGTCCAACCATTGCTCTTGACACACCATAAAAAGCCAATTTTTAAAAGATTTAATTTTATTTGTGGCAAGACTTGCTTACCATGTGTATATGAAACATCAAAATTATTCGATTTCATTGGAGAATCATCTTGGAATTTTTTCACCATGCTACCAATTAACCCACAGTTACTGCATATCCCATTTCTGGAATACAATAGCTCTCCATACCTTCAAGCATTGGCTGTAGTCAACAGCATGAAGATCGTCACTAACCATGTAGAGAGAAAAGTTAGGCTTGCATACGACAATCTTACTTCTTTCAGAGATAAAAAGCAATACCCAAAGGTTCTGCATGTTGTTGAAAACGGCCAAGCAAAGATTCACAACCAATGAAAACGAAAAGCATCTTGTGACAAAGAGAGAGTTTGATTCACACACAAAAACAAACTCATTAAAATTTTAGGTTTTATTTCAAAGTGAAAGTGAATGTTTTAATATTTAACTGAATTACAATACCAACGAGTTTAAACTTTAGGTATCATAATTTTTTAGAAATGATGACTTTTATTTTTCTTCTTTTTTTTGAGAATGATTTTAAACTCAACATTTAATTTATCAAGTTTATCATCATGGCCACCTCAATTGCAAGCTGTGTATGGGTCTGCCAAAACATATCACTAAATCCAAAATTGAGCTGTGGTCCATCATTTGCCAACCATTGACTTAATCTGTTTAAATCTGCCATGAAAAAAGCAATGCTAACAAGCATATCTGGACCATAATTTAAATTCCTTGCATTTCAGCTTACTTTGTAAATTAGAATTATTGCAATGTTTTGCTACAAAATATAACAAAAGTTTTAACTCACTGATATATTTACAACAGCACTTGCATAAGTGAAAGCAGTTTTTAAAATTTTTTCACCTCAATATGAAACGCTTAATACAGTTTAATTTTAGTTAGAGATACACAGGGTGCAACATAAGTAATGCTCTTAAATTTCATAACTTATAACGTATATTTTCTTTATTATTTTGTTTAATTAATTAAATATTCATTTTTCATATATCTTATGTAATCATGAAATCAACAAAAAACAGAGAGAAAATTACGTTGTTTAATTAAAAAGATTAATTAAGGTTATCACGTTCACTAGACCAAACACCATCAGACTTTCTTTGTGGGGTGTACTAAAAGACCAAATTTACTATCTTATGTCAAAAACAATTCCAGAATTAAAGAATGCAATTTAAGATAAGTTTTATGAAATTACCAATGAAATGTGTCATAAAGTTTGGAAAAGTGTTGCTGGTAGACTTCAGTATTTTATGAAAAATGAAGGGGAACATTTTAA
This sequence comes from Trididemnum clinides, assembly GCA_963675345.1. NCBI lineage: Eukaryota > Metazoa > Chordata > Ascidiacea > Aplousobranchia > Didemnidae > Trididemnum > Trididemnum clinides. The sequence continues at coordinate 23,859,916 of OY776284.1, read as the reverse complement.
ACATTTTAAAAAAATGACTAAATTCTAAAATTTTATCTTTTGTAGCTTTTATTTTTAATTTGGTTTGATTTCATTTGTATTGCACATTATGAAACCAAATAATCATTATACTAATCTATTAACAACCTGTGGCAATACATTCAGGTTTGAAAAAAATAAAAAAAAATAATCAAATAGGCTTTAATTTTGTTCCACTTAAACAAAAAGTGTTACTTATGTCACACCCTGTAGATCAGAGTAAAATTACTACAACCAGTAACTAGTAAACATATTGTTTCAAAACGTTTTGCTAAATACTAAAAACATCATCAGTTGCAATTAAATATTACCAATCAGGCAAATACGAGCTGTTGTACTGCTTAGATAACTAAAACTACAATGATTGTTATGTAACAAGAATGACTAATACAAAACAATTGCAATAACTTAACTAATGAGCATTCCAATTAAAGTGATTTAAAATTTAAGAAAATAATAGAATGTACTTGAAATTTCAATATACAGAGTGCAGCAGTAGTAACGACCTTTTTGTCATTTGAATTCGCTAGTTTCTCCTTGATTTCCTTTATATTTTAGAAATACACCATTTTTGTACCTGAGTTTTCCAATTTATAATTCTTCCTTTTTTTAAGATTGCATAAAGTATTCATATTTTCAAAGCCTTTTGTCTGACACTTTTCAAGAGAATTCGTCAGAAATAGAGTGAAGGAATAAAGTGAGTCACTTATATAGAGACACAGTTAACCAAACAAAATAAAGAGAGAAAAAAGGCTTTGTTGTCATTGGTAAAAGAAGTGACCAATAGAAGAAGCAAAAACTAATGCGTGATTTTTAGGCCATACACGAATTCCTTTTGTCTACATAAATTTGGTTTGGATATTTTGATGTAGATGGCTTCAAGGGTAGAGAGATAAAAAGCAGTATGGCCTCAGGCAAGAATGGAATATTCTCCATCTTTGTATTTGAGTGCACATGACTGATTTTGGAAGAGATGTTGCTCTATAGCAGAGAAAAAACTTTCAGCTCTAAGTCTTTTGATTGGCTTACAAGAAGCAGGCCAATGTGCTTTGGTCTTGAGAACCATGTCCCTGAAGAATGGGTTCAGGTATATGCTACTTAATCCTTTGGGAAGTACGACCCATGTACCAACTATCACAGTAGCACAGAAATTGATAAACAAGGTTGCTTTGATGTGAAGCAGGTGGTACATCTTTTTGAGCTGCTGGCAGAAGCTGCCTGGTGGTGTAGATAATGCATGGCTCAACTGCAAAGTAACAATGTTTGACAGCTGTTTTAGTTTGCATTTTATACCTGATTAAGACATTGCCCAGCTCTGGCAAGTGAAGATAAACTGGGCTTTTCTTTGGACTTAATTGTGTTGGTGTGCAAAATGATTCATCTCTCTGGTTACAGCAGTGTTAATTGCAACTTGAGGGTAGACAGATTAAACGAATGTTGAAAAGTTCATTTGAAGAGTGGATTCAAAAGATATGGCTAGACCTCTGTGGGCAATAATTAAAATCAGATTGATTTTCCGTTTCATGGGGCAAAAAGAATTCCAGCGAATGTATTGGCCAGTGAAGCCATGCACGGTGGAACCAAAACAAGACACCATTAACAATTTTTCTAATTACAAACTATCCCTGACGGAAGAATTTTTTCTCTCCTGTGGGCTAAATTTTTGTATACTAATTAACAGTGTTCAAAAAGAAGCGATCTTTGCTAAGTTTGAGGTACTAATTGGCCAATTGCTTCATCATGTCCCTCATTCCTCAGAGCAATTTTCAGCCCTCAAAGCCAGATTGAGTGACCTTGCTCATGCTTACTGTGGTAACCCAGTCAACATTGGTGACTTTCTTATTTCAAGAGTGCATTAAGGCAAGCAGATCCCTAAGACACAATGAAAATATTCGTGTCACCAAACCTAATAGAATCCTGGGGTTGTCATAATGAATAAATGTGACTAATTTTCAAAAATGCATTATATTTTACAAGACAGCTCTAAATTTTAAAATCTTGGCCTTCTCCCGAAATTGACAATACTGGAAAGATTGAAGCTCATATTCAAAGATGGTTACTTCAACTCAACAAAGATAGCCTTTTTCCATCCAAAATTTACAACAGTATTTGACCATCTGGTTCTCAATGGCCCCAACTGTATGGTTTGCCAAAAATCCAAAAGAAGGATGTACCCCTACATCCCATATTGTCAATGACAAGCTCAGCACAGCATCAATTACCCCAATGGCTAACGTCAGTTATTGATCCTGTCCCTTCACTTTTATCTACCTATTGCAATTCCGATTTCTTTACTTTTGCTGACAAAATCAAAACTATAATCTTTTTTCAATCTGTCTTTCTCTGCTCCTATGACGTCTTCAGCCTTTTCACTGATGTTCTGCTAGCAGAAACCATTGAAATCTGCACTGATGCTCTGTACAACGATGAGTTTACTCCACCTCCTTTTCCATGTGCAATTTTTGTTGAGCTGAAGCAAACAGCTACTTCTTCGATTGAATTCAGTTTCAATACTATAATGCACTGGCAGATAGATGGTGTGGATATGGGTTTCCCTCTTGGGCCATCTCTTGCTAACATTTTTGTTGGCAAATATGAAGCTTTGATTTTCAAAAGAGTGAACAAACCACTTATGTATTATCAATGCATTGGTCATACCTTGGCAGCTTTCAACAATGAAGACATATGCAATGAATTTCTCTCCCATCTAAATTCTCTCCATTCATTGCTTTGATTTACTTTTGAAAAGGAATGCAATCAGACTTTACCCTTTCTTAACATCCTGGTGGGAAAGAACAATTGCCAATTTGTCACATCTATCCACAGAAAGCAAACTTTCACTGGCCAATACATTCGCTGGAATTCTTTTTGCCCCATGAAACGGAAAATCAATCTGATTTTAATTATTGCCCACAGAGGTCTAGCCATATCTTTTGAATCCACTCTTCAAATGAACTTTTCAACATTCGTTCAATCTGTCTACCCTCAAGTTGCAATTAACACTGCTGTAACCAGAGAGATGAATCATTTTGCACACCAACACAATTAAGTCCAAAGAAAAGCCCAGTTTATCTTCACTTGCCAGAGCTGGGCAATGTCTTAATCAGGTATAAAATGCAAACTAAAACAGCTGTCAAACATTGTTACTTTGCAGTTGAGCCATGCATTATCTACACCACCAGGCAGCTTCTGCCAGCAGCTCAAAAAGATGTACCACCTGCTTCACATCAAAGCAATCTTGTTTATCAATTTCTGTGCTACTGTGATAGTTGGTACATGGGTCGTACTTCCCAAAGGATTAAGTAGCATATACCTGAACCCATTCTTCAGGGACATGGTTCTCAAGACCAAAGCACATTGGCCTGCTTCTTGTAAGCCAATCAAAAGACTTAGAGCTGAAAGTTTTTTCTCTGCTATAGAGCAACATCTCTTCCAAAATCAGTCATGTGCACTCAAATACAAAGATGGAGAATATTCCATTCTTGCCTGAGGCCATACTGCTTTTTATCTCTCTACCCTTGAAGCCATCTACATCAAAATATCCAAACCAAATTTATGTAGACAAAAGGAATTCGTGTATGGCCTAAAAATCACGCATTAGTTTTTGCTTCTTCTATTGGTCACTTCTTTTACCAATGACAACAAAGCCTTTTTTCTCTCTTTATTTTGTTTGGTTAACTGTGTCTCTATATAAGTGACTCACTTTATTCCTTCACTCTATTTCTGACGAATTCTCTTGAAAAGTGTCAGACAAAAGGCTTTGAAAATATGAATACTTTATGCAATCTTTAAACTCTTGTGCCACTCATTGACATTGCTTTTTTTAGTTTAGAAATTGTTTATTTATAAATAAATAATTTCATGCTTAAGAAATATAAAAATGGCATTACTTCTGCCGCACCCCATATTATAACGGCAACTAGGAAAATTATAATTACTCCTCTGCAGATGAATTCTCTTTAGAATACCTTGGTAGAGGTGTCATGTAACAAGCTGGAGTACTTTTAAATGCAAAGACAATTTTACAATGCATAGCAAAGACTAGCAAAATACGGAGTTTCATGTCAGTACCAAAAGACCACATGCACAGCCAGACAGAGGTCTTAAGTTATACAGAATGCAGCAAAAGTAACACCTTTTCAGTATTGCTTCAGTATGAAATTATTCATTTATAAATATACAATTTTCCAACTAAAACCGAAACAATTATGAATTAGAAAATTCAGATAGAAAAACAGTGTGTTTCTAAAATAAAGAGGATAGAAATCAAGCAGAGACTAGAAAACTCAAATAACAACAAGGGTATTACTTCTGCCACACCCTCTATATTTAACTGTTACAGTAAGTTACAGCTAAAACCAATGCAAAGAGTGATCAGTTACACATTAAACAAATAAATTGGGTGGGATGTTTCATCTAGGTTCAACAAGGGCTTGTATTTTTGGATAAGTAAAGTTTTTTTGATGTGTAATCTTCTATTGCTACTGCTGTGTTCCATTATTTCCAGAAAGTTGAAAATCTTGAAATCAATGTTGTGATTTAGTAGGAGGTACTTTGGAAAGTCTGATTCTTGATTAGATTTTTTATGTGGTTTGTGGTTGTTGATTCTTGTGATTAAAGATTGACCACAATAGCAGTGTAGTTTTTATACCATTTCAGCATTGTGCAAGTGTTTTACTTTCTTTAAATTTGAAGTGTTTGACAATGCGGTATGTCTTGTGAATTAAAAGAAGAAAAAATTTTCTAGGGAGCTTTCAAGTTATGAATTTTTTTTTTAATATGAAGTGATACTTTTCCGAGATAGGTATGTCATAGATGAAAAGTTTCTTTTTTTTAGTAATGGCTGTAACATTATCACACTTGTTATCTGTAGCGCAATTTGAACTAGAGCTTTCAGTTGATTTATGTCATTGTTAAAAAATAATCGTTTCTATTTTTGATGTATCAGAGAGGATAACCATTTTTTTTTCAAAAACAAAACAATTTTTTCAAATCTTCATGAATTAAGTTGTACAAGTTGCATATCCTGAAGCTCTGTGCAGTAGACTCCAAATCAAATTTAGCTTGTAGCATAGAGAACAAAACTTTACACATTAATGTATTATTCAGTATTGGTAGGTTTTTAGTATTTAATGTCAACTTATAATCGTCATTGTCTATCAAACATGTAGAAAAGGAATTTGATGATCTTTGAAATTTCATCAGTATATTGTATATCGACATGTATCTTGTAAAGCTGTTGATAAAATTTTAAGATATTACTGTGGTTTTAAAACAATACAAAGCAGTAGTCAATGTATGAATAAAATTGAATTGGTTGTGGACCTATTTTTTGTTGGTTTAACAATCCAGTTTATTTTAGATATGTAAGCCTTGAGATCAAACACAAATTAGCAAACAGTGGGGCTAAAGGGATCCCATTGCTGCTTTGGTGACCTATTTATAGTATTGATTGTTAAATTTCAAAGTGGTGTTCTTGGTTGTTTAGATTAATAGCTTAACAACGTCACTCTTCTGCCAGAGAGCAGATTTTTTGTAAAACTAAGTTAATAGTGAAATCTAGAGGAATGTTTTTGAAGAGACTAATTGCATCAAATGAAGCCATGTGACTTGAAATCAGGTTGGTTTTTGATAATCTGGTAACAAAATCGAAAGTGTGTTGCACAATGCAGGAATGGTATATAAACTATACTGCTCATGTGGTCAATCTTGCGTTGGTCAAACTTGTTGTAACTTATCACAAGAATCAATGACCACAAACCACATAAAAAATCTAATTCACAATCATACGTTTAAGGCACCTCCTACTAAATCACTATCATTGATTTTACGTCTCCAAAAATGATGGAACACAGCAGGAGCAATAGAAAACTATGCATCAAAGAAACTTTGCTTATCTACAAATACAAGCCCTTGTTGAACCTAGAGAAAGGTCCCATCCAATTTATTTATTTATTTAATGTGTAACTAATTTACTCATAATATTGGCATTAGCTGTGGCTTACTGTAACTGTTTAATATTGATGTGTAAATGCCAGTACTATACTGAAATTTCAAGTACATTTCATTGTTTTCTTAAATCACCTTAATTAGAATTTTCATTATTTAATTTATTGCAATTGTTTTGTATTGGTCATCCTTGTTACATGTAGTTTTAGTTATCTAAGCAGTGCAACAGCTCACATTAGCTTAATGGGTAATATTTAATTGCAACTGATGATGCCTCAAGTATTTAGTGAAACGTTTTGAAACAAAATGTTTACTAGTTTACTGGCTGTAATAACTTTACTCAAGCATTAGTTGGCTTTTTGTTATGAGTTGTGCCCTCGTTCACCTCAAAATTTCCTAGCTCATTGCTGTAAAACATAACATTTAGTTGCTTCATAATGCCTTAAAGCATATAGCACAGTTTGGGCAGTTACCTAACCATAGAAGACAACAAGCAGGACTTTCACTTCATATTGACTACTACAGAGTAATGATTCAAATCCAATAAAACATTAAAAAAGGTTTTAAAGTCACCTTCATGAAAGCTTTGATTGTTGAACAGGCCTTGCATTATTTAAAAAATGTCTGTATTCTAAATGCCACAAAATTTCAGTTTGCAATCCACATTCAAGCCACCAATACTATACTCCTGGCTTAAAGGTTAAAGAAGATACAGTTTTTGTACATTTTGTGACAAGACTGTCAGCTTCACAAAAATCTAAGATTATGCCTCTAAAAAATTCCTAACCTGAACAGAATGCAAGCTGAAAAAAAATCTTTAAACATAAGTCTGTGTTTTGAATAATCTTTAGTAAGCAACAGATAATCATGCACTTCTATCCATTTTTAGTAGCATGCAAACAGGTAAAAAATACACACATACACTGAATATTGGAAATTTAATAAAATTTGAAACAAGTGATAAACTTGCCCCTGAATGCAGCTGCAATAATTTCGAACAATCCAAGGTGTTGAAGAAGCATGGCATGCATATAAACCACCATTCTCACGTCGCTTTTTTCCACCATGAAGCATATTTGAAACTTCACATGTTGCAGAAGGTAAACACTTCTTTTCACATAAAGTAAGGCTACGATTGCTATCAAATAAAATGGAGTGCCGCCTGCAATCACAACAACATAAAAGCATGTATTATGCATGTATCAAAAGACATGCTTCAGTGTATTAATTATGGTAATGGTCAACAAACCAGCAACATGTAGTAAGCTAGTTAAACACATATTATTCTATAGTGCAGAATTTCATAAAATTAAAATTATTTGCCCGTGGAAAATGCAACAATGTATCTTTGCACAAAAACATCTGTTAGGCAAAAGTAAGCCACAGACTTTTTGAAATAGCTTATCATTATGCCCAAAAAAGCAATGTCTTTCCATTGCAATTACAATTGAATCGAATATATCATCAACTCATCAAGCACTGCAGAATTTATGTAGTTACTGATCACCTTAACCAAAAGTGTTAGGATGGAAAAAGAAAACTACAATTAGTAACAATGTGTGGTACAGTAGACTCCGCTTAACTGGCTGACAGATAACTGCATCATTCGGTTAGCTGAATCATTTTTCCAAGTACCAAACCACATGTGCATTTTCAATGTATATATATATGCTGCTTTTCTGGAACACCGGATCACTTTTTTCATATAACTGGATCACTTTTGCACCGAAGCTTACAGTAAAATCCCATAATTCCCACAGCACGTGTCTCAGTCATTGATCACATGCTGAAAGAAGATTGTTTAAACACTAACAGATTGTGCAACGACTAGTATTTTAATAAATAAGTACAGTATTATTGATTCTCATTTCATTATTTCTTTTATAACTTGGCTTTCTTTGATGACTAACTAAAACTTGATTGTTTTCTAAATACAATACTGTATCTTTTAGGCTAGCTGGATCAAAAGCCCTCTGGCCAAAGTGATTTAGTTTAGTGGATTCTACTGTATTAGGTTGTTCGGAAAATAATGGCAGATTTTAGATATGTTTTTAAATTGGTTAATTCAGCTAACTGGATCAAAAGCCCTCTACCCAAAGTGATTCAGTTAAGTGGAGTCTCTTGTAATAGGTTGCTCAGAAAATAATGGCAGATTTTAGATGATATGTTTTTGAATTGGTTCTCTTATGAATGTCTTGTGTATTTTCCAATTAAGAATTGTTCATGAAGTCATAAATCCTTTAATAGCCCATTTTATAAGCAATAAAACCCTGCATTTTTAATATGAACAAAGGTGACTTGCGATTACTTTTCTTGCATGAGTTCAAGCTCAGCAATAATTCCGCTCAAACTACTGCAAACATCAATAAAATATGAGAAAAAAGCACCAGTGAAAGAACAGTGCAAAGATCGTTTCAAAAGTTGTGTGGTGGAGACAAGAGCCTCAAAGATGAAGACGGTAAGGCAGGGGTCGGCAACCTTTTGGACGCAGCGTGCCAGTTTTCGAATAATATCAAAATATGAGCAACTTCGCGTGCCAAACTTTTTATGTGTTTGATTTGCACAGTCAACTACCTGATTTGAATAGATAATGAATAAGACACAAATTTATTAAATTTACTTCATTGGATAAAGTCAAATAGAGTCAAAAGAGTAGCTTTTAAAGAAGATTCTTGTTCTTGCTCAGCTCTATAACATTGGGACTAAATTTGGACACTTTCAGTTAAACACATATGCTTCCGTATGACTTTCGTAAGTCGGCTGCGATGGGGACTGAGAACAAACTTTATGTGTAAAAATATTTTTTCACGCAAGCAAGTGGATCCAAATGCACACAGCAAAGCTATTGCCATCTTTTTCAGATAGCTAGATTTCTCCGGCAAAGATTCCAAACTGTTAAAATGCTGTTTGCTTGTTTTCAATCGTTTCCAGCGATTTCCGCTAATTAACAAATTTCGATGTCAACAATGAAGATGCTTTAAAATCGATCAGCAGCATCTGGAAGTCTTCAATATCGATCCATTCAAATTCAGATAATTTCAGGTCTTTGCTGCTCTCGAGCTTGATGAGAAAAGAAAACAATAAATCAAAATGTTAAAAATCTTGAAACCTATTGCAAAATTGAGACGTTTGATCCTTCATGTACATGTCAATTACAACTGCATTATCATAGTGATCCACTGAAAAAGCCTTCAGATATTAAAAATGCAAAAAGTTGCAGTTTGGATGTCCCATGAGTGGACATCTAGTTTAGACACAAATCCTTTCCATACCTCAAAAACACACATCATTGTTTGTCCTGCACCCTGCAAACGAAGATAAAGTTTGTTAAGATGCATAGTGATATCCGCAAGAAACGTCAGTTTTACTAGCCACTTTTCATCCTCCAGTTCAGGGTCGGCCTTTTCTTGTCCTATTAAAAAGGCCCTTATCTCAACTAGACATTCGACAAACGTCAAACTCCCCTATGAGTCACCCTGACTCATTTTACTCTTTCATCTTATGAGCGGGCTTTTCGTCACCCAACCTCCTTTCCTATTTCAGGTTTGGCCAGACATGGAGTAAAACCAAGACTCTGCTGATCGTCCTGGAGAGCTTTTTCGTCCACTCACCTGCTTATGCTTCCTTCTACTTCTCCTTGGGAGGCTTTTCGTGCTTGCCCTGCCTTTCCTCCTTGGAACTCCCCTTCTTTACTGTGGAGTTCACCCTCTCCTTTTTGTACCCTCGCTCTGATCTCCCTCGTTCTCGCCAAGGTGCGGCTCTCACTTACCTTGGCTCTCTCCCCCCTCACGATCTGGTGCTTTGGACTGACAGCTTTGTTCCTTTTTGCAAGGGCGGCTCCGACGTTTTTGCCGGCTGCTCTCTCTTTATGGCACCAAAGACACTCTTTCCTTTTCAGCAGGCCCAGTATGCTCAAGCTTCTCTGATAAAGCCTGCGCCATTGTGCAAACTCTTTGCTGGTTTCGGCAGCACCAACAAGTCTACCACTTCCCTTCTCTTCTCCTTCTATCTGACTCTCGTTCTGTCCTCACCACCCTATCCTCTCCTCCATCTTTTCTTTCACTTCAATCTCTCTGACAGATCTGGCAGGAACTGACTTTTCCAGGAACTGCTTTTTTGCTCCTCCTGTTCTATCAGGCTACAATTGGTCCCGGGACGCTTGTTTTTCCTGGGAACAATGCGGCCAGACGGGGAGCGCTAGTTGCGCCCTCTGCAATCCCTTGTAGTCTCTTTCATCTCATCTCTCGTATACACTTATCTCTCTTTTCTCAGACTGTAGTGCTCCCTCGTCACGCTCGCTGTGTTCTCTCTCAGCTTTCTGTTAAGTTTTTATCTCTTCAGGATTGGCAGAATTGAGAATCTTTCCTGCAGCGCTTACGGACACTCGTCCCAGGACACCTCTCATCTTATTCTGCGCTGTCCAGCTACAGACTATTTTCCCCACTTGCTCTTTGGCGACTCTCTCTTTCTCTTTTTACAATCTCTGGTCCAGGCCTTGTGGAGTTGCCCAGCTTCTGGGGCTCCATGGTCTTCTGCCATGCCCCCATCCCTGGGAATGGGTCGATAACAACAACAACAACAAACGTCAAGAGAACATTATCTCGACTTAGCCACCCAACACTGCAATGCAGAAGCACATTATGTTATGCAATTTTTTGTCTTTTCAAGCAAAGATCAAAACTGTCTGTGTGTGGTAGCAGAGTGTGCGACAAGGAAACTTTCTATTTTTGTTACAGTTGACATTACGTCATGAAGAGCAGAAGTTTTAAATCTTTGCACAAATACTTTTTTGATGAATACAGTGCAACTTCATAACAGGGTGCCCATACTTTTGCTCAGCCATAGTAACAAATCCAGGGTGTTGCCTATCATACCAGGGCCGCCGTCTGTTGTAACTGAGAATATCTCGCTTATATCAATCTCTCTTTCCTCAAAGTTCTTGGTGAAAAGTCAAGTATATCTTTTCCTTTAGTAGTGCCATATATAGGTTTCAAGCAACAAAGCTCTTCATGTACTTCGCCGTTACTGCAGTATCTAGCTACAACTGCTAAACGTGGATTTATATCTATGCTTTTATCAAGGAGCTACGCTGAAAACATTTGCTGCTTTTAACGCAGCAGTTTGTTGCTCAGTTACATCGGTAGCCATATCCGTGATACGTCTTTCTACTGTCCGAGGAGAAACAGGCATATCCTTGATCCTCGAAATTAGTGTGCATTTGTTTGGCAAATCATCAAACAACACTTCAGCACAACTGATAAAAGCCTCCTTCACAAACAGTTCATCAATAAATGGTTTTCCATGTTTAGCAATGCCCTCTGCGATTTTGTAGCTATCTTTGATTGTTCGATTCATGCTACAAATTACTTTCTTGAAAATGCCGCTTTGCTTTTCGTAGTGTGATACTGCCTTTTTTAAAAATTTGATCTTCTCTGCATAGTCCTTGAAGGACTTCTTATGCTTTGTTTCAAAATGTCGTTTTATGCTAGATGTTTGGCAAACGACACTTTGACAAGAAAGAGCACACACAGCTTTGTCATCTCGAGAAACAAACCTGAAATCTGTCGTGCAGAATTCTTGGAAAGATCTCACATCTAAATTATGATTCTTAGAAAGCTTAAATCCGTAATTTTTTAGGTAAAGAGGCTGTTTTAGAAATCAATTAAATCTTAAGTGTAGATTTCACATGCGCGTCAAATCACTTGGCGTGCCATAAAATATCCTCTCGCGTGCCATAAGTGGCACGCGTGCCAGGGGTTGCCGACCCCTGCGATAGGGGATAGCCACCCATTCTTCAGAATTAAGATTTGAGAGCAATTGTTGAGCAAAACCCATGACAGAGTGTGAAGAAAATGCCAAGGCAACTTGGTGTCTGAGCATGTGAAGCAAATTGGAAAGGTCAAAAAGCTCAAAAAATGGGTCCCGCATGAGCTCAATAAACATAAATGATCTTTTTGAAAGATGGCAAAGATGTATCGCTCTTCAAGGTTCATACTTTGACTAATTTGGACATCAAATTGTCACTTATTTCAATATTAAAAGTTTTTGTCTAAAATTGGACATTATTTTCCAAACAACCTAACTAACATAAAGATGAGATACAAAGAAACACCAAAATAGGCAACACACATTTTTAAAAAATTGACAAATTTACTGCCCTATGCAATGAGATGATTTTATGCACAGCATGAAAGCAAGAACAAAATCATATCAAGGCCAAAAGTTATAAAAATCAACCATTTTATATCTGTACTTTTTGAAACCTCTAATAAGAAGGACGCACAAAAATTTTCTTAACTGACTTTTTCTCTGGAGGCTACAGAGAAAACAGCCCTAAAAACTTCAAAATCTTCAACTGCATCTGCAACATAACCAGTTCAAATTCAAGCTAGACTGAGCCTTGCCAATAGAGCAATTCTTCTAGCCACACAAATTTCAAATGTTAAACTCATTATACCATTGATCTAAGTTTTGAGCAATCTGGCTGTCTTTTTGCAATTGGTATAGCAAAAAAAATTAATGAAAATTTCTTTCTTGGAGCATTATACTTAAATGGTGAAACCAAAGCAATCAACACCCCTTATCCTAAAGAAGCAGAGCAAAATGTCAATAATTTTTCCATTTTGGCACAACCAAAATTACCACAATACAGACAAATCCGGATAATGACAAAGTCAATTTGCCAAGCTCTTTTATGCAATTAAGCAGATTATGTGTCTATACAAAATTAGTGTAAAACACACAAATAAAGCATGGCAGAAGACAAAGTATTGTTTAATCATACATAACATTGTTCCAATTAGGTGGTATTTTTAGTTTGTTTAATGTTGTTTTGCATGCTCTCTTGTAATTGTTTTTCAAACAAAAAGATCTGCCATGTTTGAGCCTTCACATTGCAAACATTGCTAAATTGTATCTAGAGCGCTTTTAACACTTTTTTATTTTTGGGGTTTGCAATGAGAAAATTGAATTGTGCATTTAGCAAAACAAATCCTTGAACATTGAGTTTACACAATAAAATGGCATTTTTTCACTCACATCAAAGATCAAAAACTGCAAAGTACTCGTGCAAATTTGTGCTTGCACATGTAAAAAAATCTGCTGCAAGACTAAAAAATTCTGCAATTCTGCGAGATCAAATTTTGCAAATATAAAAGATGCCGCCTGAAATTGATCAAAAAAATCTTGCATCATCTTTTACAGTGCACTACATACTCCCAATGCACTTGTAATTGGAGTCCATCTTTCAATAATTCCAAAACTTCACTGCACTCATAATAGGCATCTGTCTTTCAAGAATGCCAAAACATTTTGCCGAAGACAAATTTTTGTCACTTGAACCAACACTTCAGTTAATCAAATAAGCATTTTTTATTTCTATGCAATTAAATGGATTATGCAGTAAGCCAATTTGCAAATAACTGGACTATTTTCCTAAAAAAGAGGCTATAGTTTGGGATTTACAATTCTTATGCAATAAAATAAAATATGCGATTATCCAATATGTAATTAACTGGATTTGTCTGTAAACCATCAAATTTCAAAGATCTCATAAATGAGTGATTGGTGAAGATGAAGAGATAAGTGGACAACATAGTTTTTTCAAGCCAAACAAACTTCCATTATTCCAAATATTCAAGATTATGTAGTAGTTAAATATGACGGTCATTGGTGGATTGGTCTGGTTATTGCTGTTGAAAGTATTTCAATGGAGGCAAAAATTAAGTTTATGTCTTTACACGGTTCCAGAAGAAACTTTTTTTGCTACAAAAAGATGACATTTGCTGGGCTTCAAATGAGTAAATTTTAAAAGTGCTTTCTACTCTATTTTCTACATCTCAATCAGGTCGGACATACAAACTTGCTGCTGTGGACTTTGAAGCTATATGTAGGCTTGTCTAGGTATATGTACTGCTGTTGCTTGTTTGTTTTTTCATTGTTATCTTCTTGTCAAGAGACTGTTCAAAACACTAGATATTTGACAAATCTTCTTTTAGAAATTTTCTGTGTCTAGTTACTCCTATAATGCACGAATAGTTTTTGCATGAACAGCAAACATATTGTACTGCATAGACAGAGAGTCAATATAAAATCTTTTTGTTTCATCTGGCTAAAGAAACTGTCATCACAGCACTCACAGAAAAATGCTGTCAGAACAGCAACTGCAAATAAGCACTTATAATGACTTAATCTTTTCTTACAGACTAGCTCATTTGCGACCTGAAAATCCATCGTATTTCACTGTATTGAGGTTCAAAATGGGTATGGGACAGTATCAAGATTTTTAAGTTTAGGCTATCACTGTATCATGATTGTAGGTACTTGTATCATGACAGCAGTCTTTCAAGTCAAATGAAATTGAAATCTCAATTAATTTCTGTCCCATACGCTGAAAGTTTTTTGTTTGGAAGTGTTCTAACATTGACTAGTGAAGCAAATGTCTTTTTCAACTTTTAAGTAAACGTTTATGATGAATATGTTAGTTTGCAGCAAAATATATCAGAAAAAGTAAGATAGCAAAGTTTTGAATAATTTTTGTTTGAAAGAAGTTTCAAGCTAGATAATCTTATATTCTGAAAGTTGAAGGACTACTTTATGTTATGGAATCTATCAGAATAAAATTGACCAATCATGGGGGCAGGGCTAGCAATTGAAGCTGGAGTCAAAATTAAAACAAAACTTGGTGATTTCTCCCTACATAGTGCTTATTTTGTAATTTTAACAACATTTTTGGATTCCTTACCTTGCCAAACATGTACATAGACACTTTGTTTCGCAATTTTGGATTAAAAATGACAATTTTAGACAGTTTTAAGTACATTTTACTTGCACAACAGTGCCAGTAGTGGCAAAAATGCAAAACTTTAAAGAGCAATATCTTTAAAACTGTAAAAGATTTTTTTAAATTCCAAATTCTATGGAAATCATTTTGAAATAGCTATCACATATGCAGATATGAAAAATATCCAAGAGGTCATGGTGTTCAATTATCTTAAAATTTGCTGAAATATAATGGAATGACTCATTTCTGCATTTTTCACTTAAAATTACTTTCTTTTGGCAATAATACTAATTAGTGCCCATCCAAGATATCTTAAATATAAATGATGAAAAGTTAGGGTTAATGTTATGGCCAGCAACAGGATTAGTCCACATTGCAGATAGTGGCTACATATTTAGCAGAACCCTTCAGTTCTATCAAAGAATTATGACCACAGGTGAGGATAGGAACAAAACTATGAAACTTGACATTCTCAAGCACTGCTGATTTCATGACAACAGGATGTTGAAGCTCAGGCATTACTACATTTGATTTAGCAATTCAAATATTAGGTTTTTTGTTCTGCCTAATAGGCATCAAAACGCAAGAACTTCTTCACCTGCTGCTAAGTTTCTCCACAAATCTGATGATTCACCTGATCAGGGTTTCTAAATAGTGAACTACTTCAGCTTTTTCATGCTATTTTCACAACACAACTAGCTACAAAACGATTGAGTGCATGTTAGCCAGATTTTGATGGTGTCAAAAGTATTAGTCAGAATTTGATGGTGTCAAAAAATCTGCAAAATGCAAAAGATTGACTCTGCAACTTTAAATTTTGCCTCAATTTTCGAAACACTGCTTCTTAATTTAGTTTGTACATGCAATAAGAAGTAGTGAGAAATTACACAACTTTGCCAACACTCGTGCTCTACATATTCACACTAGATACTCATGGTTTAGACTTTACACTTAGCATCTGGAAGCACACATTAGAACATCTATACAGCAACTTGATGGCCAATATCAATAAATCATCGAATTGCCTCAGTGGTGTAGTTGTGAGAGCATTCATTTAACAGTCAGTACATCTGGGTTCCATTTCCTTCCCAAGTTTTACCAAAAAATTTTACAACTTTCATGCTTGGCACTCAGCACAAATATATTGTTGAAAAAAGCCAGCAAATTCAATTGTGTCCTTGGATAAAGCACTTAATAGTGTTCCTTCACCTTTATGTAGCTAACAGCTGGTGCAGCCAAGCAGTCTAAACTTTGTGATGGCCCATTCTAACTAACAATATGCAAACACAGCAACAGCTCATGCACAGGAATGAATGAACAGCCATTAATGTCATAATGTCAATGTCATACTCCTACAAACAACTCCACAACTTTTCCAGTAAAATCTTGTCACATGCCTTTTTGAGGTCTACAAAACAAGGATATACGTCTTCAGCATTATCCCAAGATTTCTTGAAAGTATAATCTATTGCTTTTGTTAAAGACAAAGGTGTATTACATGACTGCCAGTTTGACCTCAGTTGCTTCTTTGCATTTTTTAAGGCACGGACTTTTCCAGATATATAAAAAAAAGTAATTTTAAAATAATTGGTATATGCTCTCTTTTCATTTTTCTTCTAAACAGGGATGATGATTTCTGCTTGCCAATTGTTTGATACCTTTCAAAACTCCATGCCACTAAAATACTTAGTTAACCAGTGAATTCCTCCATTGTCATCTTTGGAGACAATATTTTGTCCTAGCTGCCATGCATCCAATGCTGTTGTATATGAAAAGAGTCAGAGAGATTTCTAACAGTATTATATGTGCCCAAAATGTCTTCTTAATTAAAATCTTAACACGTTGCTCCATTAAAGATCTTGCATGGCTTAATTTTTTTCCTCAAAGACTGATTATAGTTTGCAAAATACTGTACTTGCTGATTATAATCACTTCCAACTTTTGCTCAAATTCCTCCAGCTTCGTTTTCTTACATGCCAAACACATATACAAAAGCTTCTCAAACGAAAGTATAGAAGATTTTAAAGATGAAAAATCCTGCAGCGAGAAATTGAAAGCAACTTTCTTTGCTCTGACAGCTTGTTGAACTTCTTGATCAAACCAAATAGTTCTTTTCTCACTAATTGTTGCTGTATGTTCCTTTCAAATGCAAAAATAGTGCAAACTTTTAAAAAAATGTCAGGCAGCTTTGCAGTCAAAATTTAGCAGTGGCTTGAAAAAAAGTCTGCAATTATTTTTTAACTTTATTGGTTTGCAAATATTCTGCAAATATTTTAAACAAATTGTAGATAATAGTTAAGATGAATCTAAATAAAATTATATCAATATAAAAAAAACAACAATTTCTTCATTGTCCTACATTAGGAATCCTGTATAGAAGCCAGGTAAATTTTGTATGCTACAACTGTCTCGAATGTTTAAGTTTTAATGATTTTGTTAAGCCTAAATTAATAGATAAAAGCAAGAATTGAATGGTTGTTTGACCTTCTATTCAGATTTTTAATGATAATTTAATTAAAATCTTGTGCTATATTTCAAATTACAACCGCATTTACTGAATAGGTAAATTAATTTTTCTATATTTTTTGTAATTCTCTGGCAAAATTTCAAGATTTACTGAATTACAAAATAAAAAAAGCACAAGTGTAGGCAAAAATTGCATGATCAGAACACTCAGCTCAATATGAGCTTATGACCAGTCAAGTAGTCAAGACCACAGCCAGCAAGACTACAATCATGTATGCCAAAACCAAGACCCAGAGCAATACCTCTTATGAATAGGGTGGTTTCAAAACAGTTTCTTTTGGAATTTCAACCTGAAGGATTTTGAAAATCTGGCAAACCTTCAAAAAAATATTCACACACATTTGTAATTGGAGACTCCCAAATACAGCCGTCTACTCCCCCCAAAAAAGGCCACAGAAGTCTAATGGAGTAAAAATTCATTAACTCACTAACCACATATTAAGTTTGCAGTCAAATGTAGCAAAAATGTCACATAAAAATTGTTGGGCATACTAAAAAAGTTTGGCACCATAATAAGCAAAATACACACAACTAGTTCGGTAATAGTAAAAATAATACATTCAGGCCAGATGCATTAGATAGCAATCACTATACCAGTAATCCATTTGTTGTCGTAGTCGTTTGGTCAGGCACCCAAACTCAATCCGGGCCAGCACAAATTAAGGCCAAGGCCCAGGGTCTATCCTTTTACCACCCAAGGCTGCTGTGCTGCCCAGGTTACATGATGGCAGTGGTGGTGTTAAAGCGAACATAGAGTTGCATCATCCAAAACCTGCAGACCTTAGATTGCTCTTTGTACATGATGTATGAGACATGAAGATATAATGTGATCTGCAGTTTGCTCAGTGGCGCCACATTTGCAATTTGGTGATGGAGCGAGACCCCATTTGTACACGGACGAGTGAAAACGTTCTACACCAGTCTGCAGGTGATTGAGCCTTACCCAAGATGTTCTGAGCAGACTCATTCCAAGTGGCCTTGAACTGACCCTGGGAATGATAGCACAGACCCTTGAAGTACTCTCCATGTAGTCCACGTTTCATTAATGTTTTATCCACTGCTTCACATGGATGCCCAGTTTAGACAAACTACCGTATATACTCACATATAAGCCAATCCCTAAAAAATGGCCCTAAAATGGTGAATTTTACAAAAACTGGCATATAAGCTGACCCTACAAACCATAACATGCAAGTGACATGCTGAAAAACACGCAAGTGACGAGCGTAAACATGCAAGCAATCACAGACTGTTATGATCAGGTGATTGAAAAAGCCAAATGAGGAGCGCAAACACACAAGCAATCATGTACATGGTAATTTAAAGATATATGAAAGAGAAATGCATTTCAGTGCATGCAGTAATTTAAAGAAATATGAAAGAAAATGCGTTTCAGCGCATACGGTAATTTAAAGAAGCAATGTGTTTCAGCACATGCCTCACTCAGTAGTTTAAAGATAAATGAAGGCAAAACTCATATAAGAATAGGCAATTTAGAGTTGTAGTTGTCAAAATTAAGTTGGCGTAATGTGATTTTGTTTGAGCGTGATCAGAGTTATGTGCATATAAGCAGACCCCTTAGTTTGATAACTTTTTTGAGTTTTAAACTTGGCTTATATGCGAGTATATACGGGGCCTAATAGTTTTCACACACCATGTTTCATCCACTGCTTCACACGGATGTCCAGTTCAAACAAACTATTTACTGCAACAGTTTCCACCCAGCAGGTACAAATGGGTGTCTTGACCTAAGTCTCCCCTGGTGCACATCCTGCTGCCCGACCAACTGTCTGTGCAGTACATGATCAGGGCCATGGATAGCACTATTTGCCAAGGAGAGCGTCACTCCTAATCAGTGGAGCTCAGCTGGCTGGATGCCTGCAAGGACAGGCAAGTCTTCAATTCTGCACACAATAGTATTGTTTGATAAAGGAACCATAACTTTTTCGATGGCATTGAGTCCAAGAATAATCTCAACAACTATTGCTAAAGCTGGTGTAATGACTGATTCAGTCTCTGTATGAGCTTTTTGCATTTTGCTAGCAACTGAGCAACCTTACATCTTGCAATCAATTCCTTTTCTGGCAGCTTTAAGTAGTTTGTAAATTTCTTAGCTTGTTTATTTTGTTGAGTCCTGATGTTTTCAAAGTATTCCTTTGGTAGCTCTTTTATAGCTGGATGTTTTCTTTTCAAGTGTCTTTTCAATTTGCTTGTAACAAGTGCCTCATTTGACAGCGTTAAATTGCAGATCAGTCACAATGGCAATGGATCCCCTTCAAGTCCCTAAGATATGAAACCATACCCAATGTAATCTTCTTTGTATCTTCACTCAGTTCATTGCTTTTTTATTCAATGCTTTCACAGTTTGGTACTTGCTAAGACATTTTTCTATGGGTAAAAATGACTATTACTTATTGATAACTTTAAGATTATTATTGCTAACATATCCAGGACTGTTGTGCATCTGTCAAAGTGGCTTAAATTTTAGTCATTATTCGTCATGGAAAATTTCAGAACCTAAATAGCTGACACTTTTTGCTGACAAAATGTAGCATTCTGATTTGGCAGTGCCAGGGCAGAGAGTAAGGAAAGGTGTGTGCTACTATTACTGGCTGTCGCAAGTGGTAATGTTGTCGCAACAGATATTAAAATAAGTAATCTGACCTACATAACTGCTGTGAATGTACTACACCTGTAGCATTCTGAAAATTTGCATAAATTCTAAATATTTAAGAAAATCCACACATCTGGAAGTCTTCCACAGCACATTGATGAGCCAGGACACACAGTTTGAAAATACTGCTTTATATTATGCATGATGGCAGACAATAATGGGCCAAATTTTGAGACTATATACCTCTGAAACAAATCCATCCAAAAATCTTGCAACTCAAGCAGATTTTTGTATAAGTGTTTATTTTTCTTCATGTTTTCAGATAAAACTTCAAAACTCAAAATCAGAAGGTGCTCAGCAACACTATGCAATCTTAGATCATGTAATAAACTTTACTGATGGAACAGCTAGAAGCATTTTGGTTTAATTCAGTACTTTAAAACATTTTGAAATACAATTTGGATTTACCACATTAGCAGTGTTTTTAGATTGATTTATTCTTGAGTGCACTTAGCATGCTGTTCAGGAAATTAATACAACATAAAAAGAAAAATACTGATACAAGAGTGCAGCAACAAAGATAACCCAAGCCAGGAAGCAACAAAGAGTTCTATAGTTTGCTACAGCAGCTGCTTCATTGCAATAGAGTGAAAGGATACCAGTTTATTGATGCTTATATATAATGCAATAAACGTTTTTGAAGTCACAATTTTGAGAAATTTTAGTGATATATCAATAATTCAGTCAACTATGGTTTATCAGAGTATTAATTAGTTGACAGATTTAAACAACTGTTATTGTATTGCAACTTGTGGTGGTATGCTACACAACATGCAGACATACTGCTATTAGAAAAGGAAAGTGAGTTCCTTTGCCTCCTTGTCCTGGCAGGTTGTAATAAATGACTGCAGGGGCTGAGAGCATTATCTCCGATGCAGAATCATGCACAGACATTCCCACACTACAAGTCAAACAATCAACTAAAAATAATTAAGGCTCTAGACAAAAATTTGCTGAAATACCGCCAATTTAAACAAAAAAACATTTAGCAAGAAAATGGCGATTTCTAATAGTAATCACTAGCAATTGGCCTATAATTTGTGAATGACACAAGTTTATGCTACATTTAACGATGTGATTACAACTTCATGCAATGATAATGAAGGTATAATCAAGTCAATTTAATTTTTTCTAATTGCACCACTGTATGTAACCTAAGTTTTGTGTAAGCATTTTTTCAGTCTTTAAAGTCTTTCTCAACCACCTGTTTTACCTACGTCATTTTGAAACATTTAAGGGTGCATGAAGCTTTGTTGAACATAAAAGTGTTCAAGTAGCAAGAAAGCAAATTTTAATTGTATATAAATATGAAACATATAAATTATGAAAAATTTTGAAAACATTTTTTCAAAGTCGGACCAGAATCAGGATTCAGTTTTCTTGCACATAGCAGGAGCTACATTAGGATTAAGAAGTAGTGTGTAAGGATCAGAATTGGTTTTAAACTCCAAAATCGATGACTTCCACCACCTCTGACATGTAGTCTACCAAAAATATCTTTGCAACCCATTACTAGCCCATAGTCCATAATCTAAAAAATTGTTGCTGTAATTTATGCATCAACTTACCTTGCAAAATGATGGCCAGGTAAATTGGAAGAATTAGGAATACCTTGCTGTGATCTCACATCCATCTGAATTTTGATGGCTCCCTGTAAACAAACAAGTGCAAAAATTATCTATTCAATTACTTTGTAGCCTGCTAAACAGAATTATTAAAAATTTTAATTAGAATTAAGATTAATTTTTATAATCGTTCTGATGATAATTTATTAATGCCAAGCAAAAACTGGAAATTCAAACATTACATGCATGTATATTGTAATCTGTAAGAAATTATTCAAAATCAGTCTTATTTCACAATATCTAACAATGCTGCAAATCACTGCCATGCAGAATTTATTTTGCGAAGAAGTTTGAAACATGAGTGGTCCTTCCCACAACAGAAATTTTTAATTATTAATTTAAATATTTAAAATTTTTATGAAGTCTGGTATGGACCTTTTTTACATTTACAAAAAATGAAAAACAAACAATGGCTCTAAGGTTAATTTCAACTAGAAACTGAATTTGCTCACTCTACAAAACTCTTGTTGCAAATGACACAATGTTTGGACACCACAGTCACAAAATGTTGCTGTCTAAAAACATCAACTTGCAAAAAAAATGTGCTGCAAGTAACTTAATAAATTAGTTTGTAACATATACTCAATGGGCTGCTACGTATGAACTAAAATGGGAATTAAACACGCAAAAGCAATTAAAAAAACAGACTTGTTCTCATTCCATGCCATCTGCAGCTTTCAATGAAAACAGGTTGAACATTAAAGTAAAATTTGTGAGATTTACGTTTCTAAAAAAATAGTTTAGTCATGGTAACCGACACCAACTTAAGATTACGTTGAAGACCATTGCTGCACAAGCGTTTTTAATGCTTTTTCTTATCAATGACGTTTTGAGTGAAAAAAAATGCCTTAAGCCTATACAACGTATTAAATTTTGGTTACGAAAAAGGAATGCAGTGACAATAAAAAAAATCTCCAGGTAGAACACAAACAAAACAAAATTGAAAACTGATGATGCAGAATTTAACCAGTCACCATCTTAATTACCTTTTTGATTACAGCTTATACCAAAAATACATATGTTTGTGATCTCTAAATTATCAATTCTCAAGAAAAAGTGATTTACATTGCATCTTTTCAGGGTGTAATTAGCAGATCACTTATACTGTAAAGCAGTTTTTTTCTGAACATGTGCTTGTATCATCTCCTCTGAAACTAATGGGTGTGCCAAATTAACCCATAACTTCTCAGACATCTATTTAATTTAAATATTTTTAAGAATACCAACATGAAAGGTTTTAAAAGATTGAATATCAACATTTAAAAGGCATTGTTAAAATATCTCTCCCAAAAAGCAGAAAATGGTACATTCCCAGAGTGATGCTTGGTCACTTACACGACATTATCTGGGATTCAAATAAAGGAGAAAAAATGGAATTTTAATTAAAAACAGCTTCAAAAGCTGTTTGGCTACAAGCTTTTTATAACACACTCATTGTTGGCCATATTGTAACAACTGTAAAGAGGGTAAGTAAACAAGATTTTATACATACTTTATCTCAAGGATTACTTTACAAATAAATATGAATAGCTTTTTACCCCATTCATCAGACAGGAAAAAATAAAAAACAGCGCTCAGCAACAACAAATATTACAGAACTGTTTTAATTTTGATACATTTTGAAGCAGTAGGGTACAGTCCAGCATCACATCAACAGCATTCTGTGTGAGACATTGTGGTTTTGCCATTATTTCTAAAGGTCATTTTCACGCAATGCTCTGTACTTTTCCTTTTTGGAGTTTCTACGTTTGCCCTAATATGCCTAACTATTAACTCTTGATTTCTGTTGATCTCCAACATCATTTCCATTAGGGCCATTTTGACTGTGGTGGACCAACACCAATTTGCCCTTTTGATGGAGCTTTCAGGTTTTCCAATATTGTTGATGTTTTTGAAACCATGATCCTCATTTGCACAGTCCTCATTATTTGCATTACCAGACCCACCTGAAGGAATAAGTACAGTTACTGTCAGCTTTATGGTAGACCTATTCCAAGCTTGCCAAAATTTTGTAAACAACAGGCAAGCTTAGTTTTTCATAAAAAGTGAAATTAAATCAGCAATAGGCAAAAATTATGCATTTTTTTAAAAGGTGTTTTGTTTTTTTACAAATATGGACATATTTCTATCTCTAGTTTCACTTCAAAAATTTGAAATTGCAATTTTTATGCAAATTTACACAGTTATAAAAACTGCCAAAATTTATAATTAGTTGGCCAAAAAATTCACCAAAAAAATTTTATTGAGCAAATTTATTACTTCTTACCAGGTCTTTGGGCAAGTCCCTATTGTCATCTTGCTTGCAAATTATACACAACCAGCATCATAAGTTAAAAGTGTAATGTTTTAGTTTTGGCACTTAGCTGTAAAAATTATTAAATTTTTCAAAACAAAACAGTTAGTAAAAAACAATGTCACGTTGATAGATCTTTAAGTCACAGGTTGGGTAACACAGGCAGGTTACATAACTTACAAATAGACCATCTTAACACTAGAAAGACGAGTGATCATTTTTGACCACTTTTCAATTTTGTTTTTAATCTTACAATGTAGGCAGTTGAAATTCGACTCTGAAATAAACACGACTCTTGAAATAAGTAAGAAAGTTTTTGTCATTAAAAAATGTTTCAAGCAGAAAATGGTATTGTGGGTCATAATTGACCGCAGTCGTCTTACTAGGTAAAGAAAAATTGCCACCTTTCTAGTGTTAAAAGATGTGCATTAAAACTGACATTAATTTCTAAATTAGTGTTCCTATAACCTCAAACAAAACAATGATTATTGCCAGGCTGAACAAGAAAAAAAAAAATTCAAATAACCATTTTTAATGATCTTATTGAGACATGTATGCAATAATGGGTAACCTTGGCACAACTGAGTAGTGCTTCATATGAATGTCAAAAAAGTTGATAATGACAGGATTATCCACACATTAAGATAAGATTAAGATTGTTAAAATTATCTCTTGACAGAGGCAGCAATTTTTTCTCAAATAAAAGTCAGCACCCAACTCATTAACATGCAAAAAACCACTGCTACTTTTGCACATTGATTTGTTGGGTGCAGGCTTTTTATTTGAGATAAAATAAAATCAAAATAATAGTTTCTCTGCAAAAATTTTCTTTAATTTTTCAAAAATTACTGACCAAGAAAATTTAGCTAAATACTTTTATAAGAGATATTTAAAGGTTGTTTCTAATTTTAAAAAATCATACAGCAATTTGAGCTTTATTGGAAACACAACAAGCATTCTTTTTTAGAAATGTTCTCTCAATTTTTACAATTCTGTGTTGTCATAACTTATATTGGCATCAAAATGATGTTCAGCACCAGACATTTTTATGTTCTATGGCACAAATTATATTCAATGGCAGAATTGTTACAACTGTCTTTATAAAATCAGGATCTATAGTAGTTTAGAAAGAAAACAAACAATTTGATGATTTTAATAGGTTATGCTTTGCAAAAACTGAAAACAATAAATGCTGACTATACAGCACAATATATAATCTGTAAAAGGAGCAAAACAAACTTGATAGAAGTTGAGGGAAGCATCAATTGATTTTAGTGCACTTATTGAATAAATTGGGAAAAATCAACCAAAATTTTAAAAGAAGAGCATTTAGATCCTTGACTTGTAGCCAGAAAAAATTTTCAAGAACAAATTTTACCTAAAGTTTGTAATATTCCAAATAGCATCCCACAAGATCCATATGATTTTGTATAAAATTTTTAGGACATTCTAGAAAAATTTATTCTTCATATCACAATTTTGTCTGAGTTTTTGTGTGTTCATTGGTGCTAATTTTTCCACAACTGATGAGCATAAAGGCATGGCACTTGATGCTATTCATCACCATGTTTCCTCTAAGGTTTTAATCAGTGTGTAGTTGCCAGAGCAAGTGCAAAATTGCTAGCAAATGTATGAAAAACATCACACAATTTTGGCACACAGTACTGAGCAAACTGTTTCACCAGCACAAGTAACATATTGTTAAGTTCTTGGTAGCCTACTGTTGTTTAGTGTATACACTAAGCTAAGAAGAGATGTCATTTACCCCAATTCAAATCTTAGGTCTTTTGGCCAAAATTTTTTCAAAGGTAGCTAAGCATCTGATGTAACCTGACAGCAACACAACAGCAATTTGCAAGCTATTCATGCACTGTTTCAATACATTAATTGTACAGTAAAAATAATCTAAGGGTTTCATTTATGATGACATTTGCCAATAGTACCATAATGTTTCCCTTAGTCCTGACAAAATTCCAATAATTTGAATACTTTTAAGTTTGTCTACAACATTGGTTTGCATATAAACGCACCCTTTGTTTTCTCTCAGATGAATTTTTTTTTGATTATGGCATTTTTAACCTAGTTCAGTGCTTTTCAATCAATTTTGGCATGTGGCCCATTTTCAAAATGCACATAGGTGCAGGGCTCAATTACACATTTTTCTCAATTTCATCTGTGACATTACAAAGGTTATCAGAGTAAATTTCAAGGATGTTTCCCAAATAAAAACAAGTTGTCAAAAAAATTTACCAAATGCACTCAATGTAGAAAGGAGGTAGATGGAAGGCTAGGTTCTCGTGAAAAAGACAGAAAAAGTAGTGATTCAGTTTTTATCCAGTGTTGTCCCTTTAACAGAGATGGCCGGATTTAACAGAGATGGCCAGAGAAAAAGAATATGGAAAAATCACATGGAGGAGATCATGAATAAAGAGAAGGATTGGGACGTGACAGAAGCTAGTATGGCAGAGGAACCTATTAAAAATGCTACCTGAGAAGAAATAGCGATAGCAATAAAAGCAATAAATCAGAAAGACAGCTGGACCCTCTGAAGTATGTGCAGAAATGATATCTGCCAGTGGAGAAGTAGGGATTAGTGTGATGGTGGAACTTTGCCAACGTGTGTTAGATGGGAAAGAAATGCCAGATGAATGGCAAACAAGTGTGCTGGTACTAATTTTCAAGGGAAGGGGAATGTAAGAAACTGCAATACTTACAGAGGAATAATGCTGTTAGAGCACACCATAAACATCATTGAGAGAATGCCGGAGAGAAGAATTTGAGAATTAATAAATATTGATTTAATGCAGCTTAATTCTATGCCTGCAGGAGGAATGACAGATGCATTGTTTGTAGTATGAAGAATGCAAGCAGAATACAGGGATTAGAAGAAAAAGTTGTACCTGTCTTTTGTTGATATTGAGAGGGCATTTGATAGAGTTCCATGAAAGGTGATGGAGTGGGCAATGAGAAAGAAAGGATCACCAGAAGTAATCGTAAGAACAGTGATGAGTCTCTATCATGAGGCAAAAACAAAAGTTTGAGGGGGATCTGAGTTATCTCAGGAATTCTTGGTACAAGTTGGTGTACATCAAGGATCTGTGTTGTTGTCACTGCTTTTTGCAATTGCAAAGGATGTAATCTCAGAGAATGCAAGAGAATTGATGAATAAAATTTTGTATGTAGATGACTTGCTTTTAACCACTTCCTTAAAGAAGCAGCTATAGCTGCACAGCATTTTTGTGACATAACGACAAAGAGTGGCTAGAGTCGCATAATTTCTTGGCCTGGTGTCGGAAAGCGTTCATGCCTGCATATTAAAGGTGTTGATGCAGTAAATCACCTAAGCAGAGGTTCCCAAAATATGGGTTGCAACCCAAATATGGGTCACAAAAAGTAAAAAAATCGGTTGTACTGAAGCAATACCATAAGGAAGTGGTTAATGAGTGAAAGTATGGAGAATTTGAAAGCGGAGTTTTTTAAATGGAAAGAGGCATTTGAAAGCAAGGGGCTAAAGGTGAACCTCAGAAAACCAAAGTAATGGTGAGCGGTTCAAAAGATGAGGTACTCAAGAGCAAAGTTGATCCATGTGCCAAGTGCAGCAAAAGGGTGATGGCAAATTTGGTGATGTGTACAAAGTGTTGTAAATGGGTACATGGTAAATGTGCAAAAAGGAAGAGGGTGACTTCAACTCTGGCAAAAGGTTTTGTTTGTGAACTATGCGTTTGTACAAAGGAAGGAATTGCGGAACCACATGAAGAATTATCATTTTGTGACCAAAACGACTTTGTGAAGAGCTTTTGTTATTTGGGAGACAGGTTGAATGCCAGTGGTGGAAGTGAAGCAGTGGTAATGGCAAGAACGAGAATTGGATGGATAAAATTTAGAGAATGTGGAGAGTTACTATAAGGGAGAAAGTTTTCATTGAAAACAAAAAGAAAGATTTATCAGAGTTGTGTAAGATCAGCAATGCTGTATGGGAGCGAGACATAGTGTCTAGGGGAGAATGAGATGGCAATTTTGAGAAGAACTGAAAAAACCATGATGAGAGCAATGTGTGGAGTTAAGATGATTGAGAAAAGGAGCCAAAAACTTATGAGTTTGCTGGGTTTAATGGATACTTTGGATGGACTAGCCAGGGCTAGTGGAGTGCAATGGTATGGGCATGTTTTGAGAAGGAGCCAAGAACTTATGAGTTTGCTGGGTTTAAAGGATACTTTGGATGGACTAGCCAGGGCAAGTGGAGTGCAATGGTTTGGGCATGTTTTGAGATGAGATAATGGTGATGTTTTGAGATGAGCAGTGGATTTTGAAGTGGCAGGAAGAAGAGGGCATGAGCGACCAAATATGATGTGGAAGAGACAAGTGGAGGAGCATATCAATTAGATTGGACTGAAACGGGAGGATGCGATTGACAGAGTGAAGTGGCATAATGGTGTTTACAAACTGTCAAGAAGCATGAGGTGAAACTGGCCACCTGCGTTAATGCAGACAAAACTGGATTTAAAAAACTAGATCTCTCTCTCTCTCTCTGTATTTAGAATTTTTCTAGTTCTGAAAAAAATGTCTGTAACTTTGTAATTCAGTGTTGCTTTTGCACAGAGTGCAAAAAATATTATTGAAATTTCTATGGTCAACTGGTTCTGAAGGCACATCAACACATTTCTAAACCACAAAATAATATATACGGGCAACACAAAATTTATAAAAAAATTTTTGAACATACATCAACATCTGATATATCAATTTCTTGATGGGCAGTTTGCTGATCCATTCAAAACAGAAGGTGATTTAATGCAAGAATATCACTTTGTAAGTTAAAAAATTGAACAAACTAACCTAGATGCTTTCTGTACTGCAAAAAACAAGATTCAAAATCATAAAAGTAAGAAAAGAGCATGCAGTACTGGTAACCAGCAACACCAGTAACAATTTCAAGCACAGCATGCCTAGACATATACCTTTAACTTAGAGCAGGCATTTACGAAGTTCTAAAATAGTGATTGAGAGTCACTTAGTTACAATAAAAATGCTAGAAAACCTTGTGACCCATTGGTTCTTCCCCTATCTTTTCCAAAAATTTACCATCCATGCGTGATTTACACAGCAATAAAGCAAAACCCGAACAATATCACCAACTATTTACATTGAACATTTTGTATGGCAATGTATTGCTGAACATCAGTCCACATACATTTTATACAGCCAATAACTATTGTCTTCACTATGCAGCATTTACTTATTTTGACATGGCTGACATTACTTGAGGCCATTTGTTAGTGATTATGTATGTTAATGTGCATAATCCTAACGAACATGAATAGTCAAATAATGTTAAGATGTATGCACGGGCTGACTGAACAATATGTCCACAAACAGCTTTATCCCAAAAGCTATTCCCTTATTGTTATGGTTGTATTGCGGCAATGTCACTTGCTTTACCTTTCCGAGCTGCCCCATCAACATCTTGGTAACCACATTAGTGCATAAAAACTCACCATGTGCACACAGCTAGTTGGGTTCAGCTACACAACACATGTGTCCAACAGTGGAACAACACATATGTTGCTTTCAACAAAACGACTACATTTGCGTTGCAAAAACCTAGCACAAAATTGAACTTAAACTCATGGTGCTGTTGAAGATTCTTACTCACTGGAATACTGCAAACATGCATATTTAAAAACCTAGCAAAACTGATTACAAAGGTGAAATGCTGATGTCGGCAAAATAGCTACTTCCCTAAATTAATCTTTTTGCCTGTTATTGTTATAAAACATGTGGTTACAGGTTGAAGAGTTGAGCTGAGATTGTACACAGGTAACTTGTTGTCACCATTCACAATCATTAAATATCAACCCCAAATATTTACTTGATCAGTTTATGGGCAGTAGCTTTTTGGGTAAGTACTGGTAGTAACTGTTTAAACTTATTGAGACTGAGTTTTGTCTGTAAAACATTAAAGTTTAAACAGGGATACACCACTTTGACTAAAAAGATTATATATGCAAGTCTAGCATGCTCAGTCAACCACTTCTTCAATATACAAACTTTGTCATGACATAAGGTTAAAAGGTTTGGGCTGAATAAGTAAGAAAATACCAATACTAGGGCAATGCTAAAACGTAGAAATAAAGAATTCCAGAAATTCTAATGCAAACAGAGAAAAAAACACCCTATTAATTTAATTTGTGGTTTTCCATGTTTTTGCAAAAATTTTTGTATTTTCATAATTCTGTGGTTTGGTGTTGTCTCATTCTAGAGGTTATTGACTTCTGTCTTTCAACAAATTTCTTACCTTTTTTGAAAGGGTATTTTTATGTTTTTGTAATTCTGCAGAATCAGGAATTATTTTTTAGAAAAAATAGCAATATTTAAGCAATTCAGTTTTTTTTTGGAAAAAAAATCCATATTCAGGTACTTTCATATTTTTGTATGAATTTCCACAATGGCACAATTGAGTAATTTTATACTTTGACATGTTTTTTGTAAATCTGGATTTCTGCATATTTTAGGTGCTGTCCCAACATTAAGTTTTGCCACAAAGCCCAATAGATAAATAAAAAAGGGGCTATTCTGCCATCAACAGCATTTTACTCTTGGAGGCTATTTAGCCATCACCATTCATGTGTGCTTAAATATCCATATTTGCCACAATTACAATAGCAATCCTGTGGAGTTTTGGATGGTACAGCTGCCTTAAAATGTGATTACAGCTTCAAATTTTCTCTGGCACAGTACTTAGACAAAGGTGGTGTACACTTGAGTAGATGGCCCAGTATGAAAATGTACCAAGGAGTGTACACTGAGAATGTAATTTTTCAATTCCTCATTGAAATTGATCAATCAGAAACGAACAAAAGTCACAGGTTGAATAAATCATTGAAATTGACCAATCACAAACGTCTGACAACAAAATAGCTTCCAAGGGTAAAAAAGTTGATGGCAAAATAGTCACTGCCACAAATAAATACTAGCAGTGATGACATTTAATCTGGTAAACAGTGGTTGATGTCATGAGGTGCTAGTAATTTTATCACACAACCTAACTCTCAAAACCGCCAAACCACACCAGAAACATGGAGAAAATTTTTTTTGTTACTGTTGTTAGGGTTGTGTATGAAAATTTTACCCCACCACCCAGATTTAACCCAAACTGTTGAAACAATGAACTCAATCAGCAACATGAAAAAAGTGTAATTGCCACTTGATTTGTGCATAAATGTACATAGATCAGATTGAATGGAAATGTTATAGACAACAAACGTAACTTTTGGATGGTAATAACCTAACCTTTTTTCTCACCTGGCTCAGTTCTTGTCAAAAGAAGTTGAGTGACTGTGTGACCAAAGTACTAATAACAATGTCATGTAACTAACTCTGAAGATACACGTCTGGTAGCCTACTAGATTTGAATGATACAATTTCGGTAGAGAGGTGACTTTTAGTATTCAAGTTGCTATTATTGCTACTAGCAATACACCGTTGAACATAATAATACAATATATTTAGACAATTCAAACGTTTTTGGCGCGACATATCACCCTCATCAGGATCTATACACAAATATTTACAGCATTAAAACTTTCGTTGAACGAAAACACAAAAAAAAACATAAAGTAACTTGAAATAGTTCTGATAAAAAACAGTAAAGCTTCATTCTACAGTCTTCGTAATTGTCTGGTCACTGCTAAAAAAGAATCTGATAATAGAAACAATTGCCTGCCAGGAGTTAATCGGATTTAGGGTTTTGTAAATAATTGTTTGAAATGAATGGAAATTACTGTTAAATGATTAAATAAATATCTTTGATTAAAACACGTTTAGTAAAAATGATGCTCCGTTTGCATAGAGTTGTTTGTTTAGCACAGGGTTACTTCTTTTGATGATCAAGGCTTCATGGATTTCGGCTTCGTAGGATGTTTGGCATTTTCTAATTATTTCAAATTGCCCCATGTTATTCGGCTGAGTTTTGCACAAACTGCATTTTTTTATATGTTCCTTGATGGCACTTTTACTTGACCTTGAAACATTTAAGTGCTTCCCTGCTCTTATACTCAAATGTCTTGCGGACGTACCGATGTATGTGACATTCACATCATGTGAACAGGTAAACTTATAAACGACATTTGAATTCAAAACCAGAGGAGTTTTGCTTTTCAAAGAGAAATATTCCTGCACTTTTGTTGTTTTGTAGACGATTGTGATTTTAATGTCAAACCGTTTCTTTATTAGTGATTGAATTTGTAGACCGAATTCCTTTGAGATTTTTCCAAGGTAGGGAATGATAAAAGGATTGATAAATTCTTTTTTGGTTTTACTGTCTGTTTTTTCTTTTTGAAATTGGCATAAAATTTGGTTAAAAAAAGGGATTGGATAACCGTTATTGTAAAAAAGATTTTTCAAACAAGCCACTTCTTTTTGGAAGAGATAGTCCGTTGAACAGGTAATTTTTGGTCTATTGAGAAGACACAAAATAAGACCTTTTTTTCAAATTTTGGGACAAAAAGCATTGTAATTTAACAATAATTCAGTGTTAGAAGGTTTTCTCCATGTCTAGGTATCAAATTTATCCAAGTTAATTTTTATTTCCACATCCAAAAATGGAATTGTATTTTTAGCTTGTTCTAAAGTAAACTTAATATTGAGGTGCTGGGTGTTAAGCTTTTCCAGGAATTTGGTGCATGATTGGTCATTATCAAAGATTGCAAAAATGTCATCAATATATCTGAGATACAATTTGGGAGATGCTTCCGGGTCATTGCATAAAAGTTGGTTTTCCATATGAGCCATAAAGAAATTTGCAAGTGTTTGTCCTAGTGGACAGCCCATAGTGACGCCATCAATTTGTTTATACAGTGTGTCTTTATACAAAAACAATCCTTGGGTCACCAGACGCATCAACTTAACAAAAACATCTTTTTCAAAAGCAGGGGAGCTGGGATTATTTTCTTTGTATATGTAATTACCCATCATATTTATTGTTTCTTCCAGCGGCACGTTGGTGAATAGAGAAACTACGTCGAAACTGACCATAATTTGGTGAGGAGATGGAGAAAATTCTTTTAGCTTGTCTAACAAGTGAAATGTCGAGTCCAGCATAAATTGATTTGGAATGTAGGGTTTAATAATTTGATCAAGAAATTTGGCTAGGTTATATTCTGGCGTGTCAATCATTGAGACTACTGGTCTTGCAGGATTGCCTTGTTTATGCACTTTTATAGTTCCGTATAGTTTTCCTGGTGCACTTCCAGTTGACACAATTTTGCTGGTTATGCTGTTATCATATGATTTTAGATACTTATTAATGTAGTAATTAATTGAATTTTCTTTGGCAATTATTGGATGTACTTTTCCATCTGTGTTAACTTTTATGAATTTTGTGGGGTCGTCAATAATGTGGTCAAGTTTTGAATAGTAATATTCACTATTTAACACAACAACTCCATTTCCTTTGTCGTATTGACATATTTTGATATTTTTGTTTTGGCGTAGTTTACGGAGAGTAGAGTGGAGGCTTTGGTTTTGATTAGTTGAACAGAAACGATTACTTTCTGTTAAAAACCTTTTCAGATAGAATTTGGTTTGATCTTGAAATTCATCATCAATATGAATATTGGGATTCTTTTGTTTGAGTGAATAAATAAGTTTCTCTACATTGGTCTTCACTTCATCCTGTTTTACTTTCTTTGGTAGAATGTGGTGCTTCAGTCCGTATCTCAACGCATTTGTTTCTTTTAGGCTGAGTTTCTTATCACTGAGATTGGTTATAGCATGTGGAACTCTCGATGTTTGTTTCCTGTATAGGTTTATTAATTTGCGTTGGTGAGTGTTTAGGATAGTTTTTGCATTTTGCTCAAACTTTTTCTTCAGGAGATGAATAAAACAAGACTTTTCTAAGAAGCTTAATTCTTTAAAAGTTACTTCTTTAAACGTTAATAGTGAATATTACTATTTAACACAACAATAATATATTGTATTATTATGTTCAACGGTGTATTGCTAGTAGTAATAATAGCAACTTGGATACTAAAAGTCACCTCTCTACCCAAATTGTATTATCGAATCAGCACCAAGAGAGGCATCACTGTTTGAAAACTACGAAACTTGGAAAAGGTAGGATGGAAAACAGTAAAAATTTAATTAGATTTGAAATATCTGCAAACCTGTCTAGACCTCGACCTTTGCCCGGAATTTTTGAAGTTTAAGCCCCCAAATCTTAAGGCATACAACAAGCCAAGAGACATATACCGGTTAGTAGTTAAGAAGAAACTGAAAGAAATCAAGTGTGAAGAGAACTTAGCTGATCGCAAATACCAAACTATCAAAACAGGAATTTTTAAAGAATTAAGCTTCTTAGAAAAGTCTTGTTTTATTCATCTCCTGAAGAAAAAGTTTGAGCAAAATGCAAAAACTATCCTAAACACTCACCAACGCAAATTAATAAACCTATACAGGAAACAAACATCGAGAGTTCCACATGCTATAACCAATCTCAGTGATAAGAAACTCAGCCTAAAAGAAACAAATGTGTTGAGATACGGACTGAAGCACCACATTCTACCAAAGAAAGTAAAACAGGATGAAGTGAAGACCAATGTAGAGAAACTTATTTATTCACTCAAACAAAAGAATCCCAATATTCATATTGATGATGAATTTCAAGATCAAACCAAATTCTATCTGAAAAGGTTTTTAACAGAAAGTAATCGTTTCTGTTCAACTAATCAAAACCAAAGCCTCCACTCTACTCTCCGTAAACTACGCCAAAACAAAAATATCAAAATATGTCAATACGACAAAGGAAATGGAGTTGTTGTGTTAAATAGTGAATATTACTATTCAAAACTTGACCACATTATTGACGACCCCACAAAATTCATAAAAGTTAACACAGATGGAAAAGTACATCCAATAATTGCCAAAGAAAATTCAATTAATTACTACATTAATAAGTATCTAAAATCATATGATAACAGCATAACCAGCAAAATTGTGTCAACTGGAAGTGCACCAGGAAAACTATACGGAACTATAAAAGTGCATAAACAAGGCAATCCTGCAAGACCAGTAGTCTCAATGATTGACACGCCAGAATATAACCTAGCCAAATTTCTTGATCAAATTATTAAACCCTACATTCCAAATCAATTTATGCTGGACTCGACATTTCACTTGTTAGACAAGCTAAAAGAATTTTCTCCATCTCCTCACCAAATTATGGTCAGTTTCGACGTAGTTTCTCTATTCACCAACGTGCCGCTGGAAGAAACAATAAATATGATTGGTAATTACATATACAAAGAAAATAATCCCAGCTCCCCTGCTTTTGAAAAAGATGTTTTTGTTAAGTTGATGCGTCTGGTGACCCAAGGATTGTTTTTGTATAAAGACACACTGTATAAACAAATTGATGGCGTCACTATGGGCTGTCCACTAGGACAAACACTTGCAAATTTCTTTATGGCTCATATGGAAAACCAACTTTTATGCAATGACCCGGAAGCATCT